>JAQFZM010001699.1:0-16767 GCA_034695785.1 Galumna obvia | reverse complement strand
TCAGTCCCCCAAATGTCATATTAAAATTTTTTCAAAATTCTCCAAATTTAAATTTAGTAATATTATTGCATAATATATTCTTATTCAAATATTAAAATAATTTTAATAATTATTTTAATGTAAATTTGACTGAATATTTGTAAATTTGACTAAATTTTTAAAAATTCATAAATATTTTCTAAAATTGGTAACCAATTCTAGTGAAATAAAATTAATTTGTTGTGATTTACTATTAAACGATAATTCTGAAGAATTGGATTCGAAGAAAGATGATACAATTCTTGTTTAAGTTATAAAAATGTAGATTTTAAATTAGTGTAAATAATTATAAATATTAGTTAACAATAGATAATCCTCTTTTAAAATTTTTTACCGAAATTTTTAATTGACTGTAATTTTGTCTTTAAATATTTTTGAAATTGAACAGAAGTTTAATTTTTACTTTTTTGGTAAAATAATTTAAATCGTTTCATTTTTATTATTTTGCATAAATTATTCTTATCTTTACTTAATTAAACTTGAATTGAAAACTAAAAAAATAATTCAATAAAATTTCATTTGATTTTTTTTAAAATTTGAAAAGCATTTTACACAGAATGCATCTAGCTCATCAAAAAAAATCTAGGATAATGAGGTCATATAAATGATGACGTCAAGTTAAAATACCTGTTGGTTATGACATTGGGCAAAATGGTTGAAGCAAATTTTAGTATTAATTTATATCTCTTCGTTAATATCAATGTTTATATAAAGTATTGTTTTCTCTACTGTTCTTTTCTTTGTCAATAAATCTTTTACTAATTCTGTTTAATGTTTCGATTATTTAAGAAAAATAAAAAATCACCAAAACAGTTTTTAAAATTAGTGGTCAAAAATTTGAATATCAAAACATTAATGATATTAAATGTATTTTATGCAGTATATGTTCTATTAGTCAGATTCTATGTATATATATCGCATAATTAACTTTTATTTATTATTAATATCTTATCTTGGTAAAAAATAATTAAAAATTTATTATTGTAAAAATTTTATTAAAATTTAATAAATTTTCAGTTTTTCACTAATATAATGGATTTTTTTGTTTAACTTTTAGTGGTTTCCCAGTAATTTTCAAAAATTGACTTTAATATTTAATTTAAAATTTAAATGGATTTAATGTAAGGTTTTATCAATTACCGAAAAAATCAGTCAGCAATATGTTGAATTCTATTGTCTATTTTTGTTTGTGATTTTAAATTTTATTTTTCCCGCTTTCTTAACTGAAATAATATAAAATTAAATAAATTAATAAATTTAAATTGAACACTTACCATATAATTTAAAACATTTAACGTTTTCATGTTGTTTAGAAGATCTTTTGGCCATAATTAATAATTCAAATTGATGTAAACACTTAAGAGTTTAAATATGAAATGAAAAATAATGGCGGTTAAGCGTGACGTTAATGTAAATAAAACATGTGCTTATGAAAATCCAGTTTATGATTTTTTATAACACCGGTTTAGCTTATATATGAAAAGATTAAGTACCTAAATTCCTTTTGAGAACTAGTTATTAAGGTGATAAAACAAATGGCTATAAAGAGGTTAAACACTAAACAGATGTTCAAAATTACTCTGTATACAAAAACTCTTGTAGGTATATTATCAAATAAAAAAAAATTAATTGTGGAATATATTTATTAATCCTAAAGTATCATCAAGAATTATCATCAAAAGTCTCATTAAAGTAAACCATAAATATCTGTTTAAATTTTATCAGGGTAATTTCTAATCTATAAAAATATATTATTAAAATTCAGAAAATGTCAAAAAAATTTCACACGTACTATTTACCAAACAATTTTTTATATAATTTATCATATAAAAATTCCTATTTATGGATATAACCTAGAATGCAAAAATCGAGCAGTTTTTGGAGCAATATTTTTTGCATTCATAAAAACTATTAAATTTATATAAAAATTTTCATTTAATGAATCATTTATATGTAAAATATTTAACTTTTCCTATACGTTTTCTCATGTTTAAATCTCTATTATAAAGGTAAAGCAATTACCAATGAGTTTAAATAATGTTCTCTAAAGTTTGACTCTCAAATAAACAAATGATTTTAATCAAACCTTAGAATTAGGGACTCATTCACGCGAATCTATTTATGAAATGAAATATGAATTTTCATGAATAAAATTGTATAACTTAAATTTTAATATTGAACTTTTGTTTATTTAAACAGTATATTATATATATTTTCATTAAAGGTTCAGTAACAAATCTTTAATTTTCAAATTTTTTATAGGTTTTAGCTTTATATTTCAATTTTAAATTACCAATAATTAAAAGAGTACTGGTAATACGGCGATAATTATTTTATATCTTGAATCTACTAAATATAAATTTTATAACGATACCAAGCATATTTTATTATGGCATTCGCGTTGATAAGTCATTGCTAAGATATTTTTTAAATTTAAACATATTTTCTAGGTATACATTTTTCTTGATGATAATTTCAAGCATGCACTTTGAAAGTTCCAATACTCGGATATAACCATATTCAATATGAGTACGATCTAATCTTCTTTATATAAATAGAATTATTCATAAAGCTGAAAATTAAAAGCTAAAAATCTAGCAATAAAGTTTTATATAATTCAAAGTAAATTAAAAATATAATAGATAATCAAAAATAATAAATAAAAATTATAAAAATTATATATAATTTAATTAAAAATTATTAAAATATACATTATTTAACTTATTTAAAATGCATATAATATTTTAAGAAATTTAATCAACATTTATTTTAATAAAATAAATAAAATTTATTGCTCCCACCTAACCCTAAATTATTTTGAAAATCTATGGGATAGAATTTCAATAAAGTTAAATTTAGTGAAATTCTTAATCATTAGATCAGTGGGAGAAAATCAAACTTCAGACTCTTATTTAGACCCAGTCCAAAAACTTGAAAAATCTGAAAACCTCAGAATAGATTCAGCTTAATAAAAGGCAGTTTATAGAATGTCGTTGAGGTTCTCATATTGGATTTCTAGGTTTAATTTTTGTTAATTTTGAAAAGTAACGTCATACCCTAATTATTAGACACAGTTTTAAAATGTTATTCAAACCTTTGTCAATATTTTTTTTATTATTAATTATATATTTTTATCTAAGATAATGAGAATCACTAAGCATTTCACTAGACTAAGTTCAAACACTATATATAGATTATGTATTCAACATTGTTACTTTTTGGAAGTTTAGTCAAAATTTTTGCTGTGATACGTTTATTGTTATTTAAATTCGATGCTTTATTTTATGCATAAATTTTTATGTCATTAAATCAAATAATCAAAACATTTGATTCGTACAAATGTTAAAGTGTATTGAATGTATTGTCGCAATGTGTAATTAATATCCGATTAAAAGCATTCCCATTCAATAATATTGATGAGAAACATATCTTTTTCAAAATATCAAGTATAAAACCGTATCCAAAACATTAAAGTTACTTAACTTTTGTCCTATAATTGACGTATTACAGCACAAATATTTGCTAAACTTTAAACAAAAAATGACAATTTTGAATATATAACCAATATTTAATTTTAGAACTTGGACTAGGATAATGCTAAGTGATTCGCATTATCTTAGATAAAAAATAATATATTTAATAATAAATAAATCTATTGACAAAGGTTTGCATAACATTTTAAAACTGTGTCTATTAATTGGGGTATGATGTTACTTTTCAAAAATATAAAAAATTAAACCTCAAGATCCAATACGAGAACCTTAACGACACTTCTCTATAAATTGCCTTTTATTAACCTGAATCTTTGCTGAGAATTTCAGATTTTTAAAATTGGTATGCGGGGTCTAAATAAGAGAGCAAATTTCGATTTTCTCACTTTGATCTAATGGTTAAGAATTTCATTTAATCTAACTTTATAGAAATTCTAGCGCATAGATTTCCAAAATAAAATAGGGTTGGGTGGGGGAAATAGTTATCTATTGAATAAACTTAATAAAACCATTTTTCAAATCACAATGGAAAATATCGGTTCCCCTTTAGTTAAAAAAATTTTATTCTCTCATCAAAATTAACAATATATTATAGCTTATTTTACCAAATAATACATTATTTAGTGAAAAATAAATTAATTATTGTTTTTTCAATTAATCAAACTTAATAATTTGGAAATTATGGTATATTTTAAAAAATATTTTAAATTTAAATTACAGTTTCTCTAATCATAATTATCATATAACGAAAGAATGTATTTCGAATCTTTCCAACTTTTCAAGTTTCAATTACTATAAATTTTATGAGCATTATTTTTGATACAAAAATTATTGAAATTGAGTTCATCCAATCAGTTGTTAATAGTAATAATTGTGCGGTTGTGTTCTCATTCTCTGATTACCGATGCAGTTATCTCATGGTCGCCCAAATCAAGGATGATTTAATTGTTTGCCATTTTAAATCTTCTGAGTACAGATGTGGTGAAAATATTTGAAAAAGATTATGATTAATCATAAATTTTTATTTTTAATTAAAATTTATTTAAATTTTTCGATAATTTGCCCCTCATTTTTTTATATATTTGACGACATCTTCGACTTCAAAACTTAAGCACTTTATAAATCAAATTCTGGGGTATTTTACGAACTTCCTCTCGGGTAACTATTTCAAGCCCTTTAATATTTGTGACTTTACGTTTGTTGATTTGAGGTTTAAAATAAGATCAAAATTAGTAGTCAAGTGGAGCGCAATTAGGACTATTAGGCAGCCATTCGGGAGGGATTATAAAGGGTACCTTATTTTCCCGAAGAAACATAATGGTCAGTTTTGACGCATGACTAGATTCCGAGTCTTCATTTAATAAATAGTTGTCATTAGGGTATAATTTATTGACGTCAGTCTTGAGGAAAAACTTCAAAATTTTATTTATGTAATATTTACTATTGATTTATACTCTGGGTTTTAAAAAATCGGACAGTTGTGCATTCATTGGCATAAATTCCTTTTCAAGCCATGACACTCTATGGATGACACACTTTTGTTTGCACTTCAAGTTGTGATATTTTCTGATCGCTGAAAAGGTTTTGCACATTAGTTTTTCCTTCATTTTTGAGAGAGTGAATAACGCTTCATCAGTAGAGATCACCTTTTTCATCTTTCCTGACGTAATCGTTGGTATAGAAGCCAAGACCTCCGATACCTATTCTCTATCGATGCCGGAGTCAAGGGGTTAACCTTTGGTTTTTTCAATAAATTTTGGCCAAAACTTCTTTTATTTGATATCTGATGACATTCCTGGTTGTGTTCAGTTAATTAGCCATTGATGTTTGTATCATAGGATTCGTATTTTGAGTCCACTTCTTTTGTGTCGATAATTGCTTTTAAGTCAATGAATACTTTCTGCCTCTATTCTCAACTAATTTACCATTTAGTAACTTATTTTAATCACAATTTTTAATACTGGAAATCAAACATTGTTAAACAACGATTTTTTGTTTTTTAAACTCACGGATTATCTCTGAATATTTCCACTCTTTGTTTAAAAAGCCTTTTATTTTGTAAACAACTTCGAGATCTGTTTTACGCGGCATTACTTAAGCGATCATAACTATTGTGATGTCATATGAATCCCAAATACATAAGCTTTCAAATAATGTATAGTTTGTAGAAAAATCTTTTATATTTAAATAGATAATTCATATCAAATCGTTCTCAACTATTTTCACCATATCAGTATTCATATATAATTTAAGAATAGGCTAATCATTTGCGTTAATGTGATCAATATCTCGTGGACTTCTTTTCAATAAAATCAAATTATGTTTTATTTGTTTTTAAATTCAAAGTAAATTTTATCAAAGTTTATAATTAAAGCACGCTTTTTTAAACATTTAGGATATTGAATTTTAATTAAAATTTTATATATATTAAAATAATTATTTATAATTTTAAGAGCATTGGTTTTACAACAAACTATAGTTAAACTTAAAGATAATCAAATTAGCTCTGATTTAACCTTAACACTGGATTAACTCTGGCTAAAGGTTAAATTTTAACCATCAGAGTCAAAGTTAAATTTGAATGAGTTTGAACAGAGGGTCAACCCAGGCTTAACCTATAGAAAATTTCACATGATCGTTACCATAGAAACAGATATACTGAAGTACAAAAATTAGAATAACATTTAATTTTTGCTTTTGATTTAAAAAATTATTTAATCTTTTTTTGAAAAATCATTTAAAACTAATTAAAATGTAGTTTATATTGTTTTAAAAATATTTTTAATTAATAATAAAATATTGAAAATAATTTGTAATTATGGCATAAAATATGTTACTAAAATTTAAGATTAACCCTGAAGGTTATGGGTAATTGTTGAGATTAAAGAAATCCTTAACCCTAAAGGGAACAGTTTAAGATTTTTTTAACCATTTGACCCTTTGTTCATTACTAGTTTAACTTAAATATAAAAGCAAGTAGTTAAACCTGATTAAAGATTTTAAAATAGTATTTTTTAAATTAAAGTTTTAAAAAACAAAGTTTAAACTAAAACATATAAGTTTAAAATTATGAAATAAAATTTTATTATTTTTGAATTTATAAAAAAAAAATTTAATCCAGGGATGGCGAAAGGGGGTATTCCGGAGTACCCCCTAGAAGGCAAAATTTTCAAAATTCCCCCTAGGAGTTTGGGACCCTTAACATTAGCGTCTATTGACAGATACTAAGTCTGTTGGATCTTTTTGGTCTAGGGTAGAGTATTTCGGCCAAAATATCCCCCCTAGGACTCGATCTTTTCGCCATCCCTGAATTAATCTTATTTTTAAAATTGTCAACATTTAAATCATTGCTTTGTGAAAACTTATACTAAACTTATACTTATTATATAAACCAAGCATATTTTACAAACATTCATTCTAATCTTCATAATAAAACTCCCAATATTTGTTATAATTTATACCGTATAGATATTTATGGCTTTTATTCAGAAAATTATAAACTGTAATTAAAATTTTATTAATTGTTAAATTTTAGTATTTATTTAAATAAAAATTTTATTTAATTTTATAATAAATTTGATTATTATTTGAATTTGGATCTGATTGAAAATATAAAAGGTGATTACTAATCAAAATATGGAATAATGGAAAGATTAAATCTGAATTACACATCAAAATAAAGCTAATAACGTCCTTTAAGCCTTTAAATTCAATATTTTCGGTTCTTTTAATATATTTTGTCTAACTTTTTTTTTCCTTTGCATAAATAATTTAATCAAATAATAAAAATAAAGTAATATAAAGCGTCGTTAAAAAAAATGTAATTAAATAATTGATTTAATATAAGTTTATTTATGGCGTCGGCGTTGAATACGTCCGCGTTGTAAGCGTCCGCGTTGTGAGCGTCCGCGTATGGTGCGTTGAGATTTATTATTGAATAAAATGATGTTATGTTTTGAGACGCTTGCTAATGGATACAAGCGTCAGGCGGTATATTTTTAATGATGGTTTATGTTTTGTTAAATTTTTTGAGGGAACCGATAATCTCTTTGACGAATATTACGAAGGCGTCAATTTGAGATTTTTTGTGATTTTTTAGATCAAATGGTTGGATTTGTTGACAAGAGCATTCTATTTCGTATGAGAATCGGTATGACGCGTATTTTGGGCAATCTTTAAGCAAGTGTTGGATACTTTGTGTTGAAGTCCCATCACATGGGCAGAACGCGTCAGCGGTTATTTTAAATCGATCCAAGTATTCTTTATTGAAGCCATGTCCAGTCAAAATCTGCGTCAATTCAAAGGATATTTGAGTTTTCTCATAAAATTCCCTGGCGTCATCGAGTGTTGGAAACCAAAGACGCGTCGTTGATCCCTGGTGTGCGGTTTGATATTCTGTCTCCCATTTAGAGCGCGTGTCTTTTTTAATTAGCTTTTTGGCAAGGCTGAGTGGAAACGCGTTGTAGGCGAAAGCCGTGTGTTGAGTTGCGGCGTCTTTCGCAAGTGCGTCAACGTGTTCATTACCGATTATTCCATTGTGTGCCTTTACCCAAACGAGGTTGATTTTGTATGATTGCGTCAAATTGTATAGCGTCTCCTGAATTTCAGATACAAGTGGGTGCTTATTGGATGTTAACGCTATAGCTTTGAGTGCTGATTGACTATCTGAGTATATTGTGGCGTCGGTTTTAAGGTGCGTCTGACACCATTGCATTGATTTATTTAATGAAAAGAGTTCTGCTTGGAACACTGAGCAGTGAGTGTTTAAGCGGAATTTGCGTCTGATTTCTTTGCCATCTGGGAGATTGATGACGAATGCCGCTCCTACTTGTCCTGAATCGAGTTTACTTCCGTCCGTGTAAATGTTTGTTGGTGACGCTAAGGTGTTCACTTCTTCCTGGGTTGTTGCCTCTGAGTGATTGAACCTTTTCCTTTTCGATGGATGGAGTTTATCTTCTGGTGTGACGCGTTTCTCAAATTCTATATCATCGGATATGTGCTGACAGACGCCGGAACGTTTGACTCTTTCGATTTCCATTGCTTCGGTTATCTTCAAGTGGAGAGGCGTAAACTGTGCCAGTGCTGACGCTGACACTGCAGAAACTGTATGGAATGCCCTGATAGCCCTTATTGCGAAAGTACGTTGGAAAGAACGAAGCATTTTTTTGACGCTTTGTAGTTTCGCCGCGCGTCCCCAAATTTCAGCGGCATAAGTGATTATCGGCTCAATTACTTGGCGATATATGATGGTAACGTTTTCCGGATGGACGCCCCATGTTGATCGAACAAATTTGCACAAGTTTTTGAAAATGCTTGACGCCTTTTTTAGAAAATTTATAACGTGATTCTTGAAGTTTAATTTGTTATCTATGGTGACACCCAAGAGTTTGATGTTATCTTCGAATTTAATTTTGGTGACGTTCATAAAGATTTCGGCGTCATAGGATTTTGATGTAAAGGCGATCGCTTGTGTGTTGTTTGGGCTGAAGGAAAGTTTGACGCTGGATCCCCAGTCGTATATAATTTTGAGAGCGTCATTCGTCGCTTGTTGGATCGCGTTGGTGTCTTCTCCTTTGACAAGCAGAAGAACGTCATCTGCGAAAGCTTGCAGGATGCAACCTTCGGGCAGCGTCATATCCAAAAGCTCGTCAAGAATCAAGTTCCAAAATGTTGGGCCGCACACTGATCCTTGAACGCAACCTTTTGTCATCACTTTAGTCGAGTTGGCGTCCCCGTACTTAAGCGTCACTATGCGTTCTTGAAAGTAACTTGTGATGAGACCAAAAATATTTGCGGAGCAGGAAGTGCGTCTGAGACCTTCGAAAATAGCTGGCCACCATGCGTTATCGAATGCAGCTTTGATGTCTAGTGAGACTCCAATGACTTGCTGTTTTTCACTTTTGGCGTCTTCGATGAAGTCGATTGCACTTTTGAGAGCGTCAGTTGTTGAAGTTTGCTCTTTGAATCCAAACTGACGATTATTCCATAAGTTGTGTTTCCGTGCATTAAATGAGAGGCGTCGGATGAAGAGTTTTTCAAGCACTTTACCAAATATGGGAAGGAGGCCGATTGGGCGGAATGACGCTAAGTCACTATAATTTGATTTTCCAGGTTTTGGGAGGATTTTAACATAAGCCGTTTTCCATGGCGTCGGAAAATGTTGAGACGTTAGACACGCGTTGTAGAGCTCAGTTAGGTGTTCAGTGTATGTTTCAGCAAAATGAAGACATATGTCAGACGTCAAATTATCGACGCCTGGTGCTCTGTTTGAATTCATCGTTATCAGGCAATCAATTACTTCGTCCACTGTGAACGGAGCGTCATTATGTGTCTCAGGAGATATATTCATTTTTGATCTTAAGAGATGATGTCGGGTGTCAGCGTCATCGGTGTCGTTGGGGTAAAAATGATTAAGGAGTGCTTCTGCAGTGTCTTTAGAGGATTTTGTGAAATTATTGTTGAGTCTGAGAGTTGATGGAGGTTTTTGCGTCGGGGCGTCTTTAAGAAGTCTGTTTGTTTGAGACCAAACAGTTTCTTTCTTTTGTTTGTTACAGAATTCTCTAAAGTTTTGTGTTGACGCTAATTTAATTGATTTTGCGTAGGCGTCTTTCGAGAATTTCAAAATCTGAATATCTTCGGAGATATCTAGATCTCGGGCTTTGCGTCGGCAAATTTTGTGATGGACTCGTATGACATTTTGTTTGAGACGCTCCAGAGCGTCGCTCCACCAAGGGTTGTAAGGCTTGAAATTTCCTCTGAGTTTCATAGAGTCAAAGCAAGCGTCACGTATCATTGAAGTAATTTGTTCGACATGGGTATCCAGTGTCTGTGGAGTCGCTGTTGAGAAGTTGAAGTCAAGAAGTCCTGACGCGCTCAACCACTCCCTCAGTGATTGATCGAATTTTGCCCAGTTTGCTGTTTTATTGTTGAAGAAATATGTCGAATCTCTGGGTCTTTCCTTTATGGCGTCAGAAGAAATTTTAATTTTGAAGTCTATGGCTCTATGATCCGATGAGGGTCAGGCGTCATCGATGACGCGCCAGTCATGAATTTTGTCGGTAAAGTAGTTGGACGCCAGTGTGACGTCCACGATTGAAGTGCTGTAGACGCCGTGACTTTTTGTTCTAAGTGTGTGATCAGCGCCTATGTTACAAATGTCCAGATAATGAAGCGACGCGATGTCGACTATATCGCTGCCGCGGTCGTCGGCTTCGTTGCAACCCCATTGTTGATGTGTTCCGTTGATATCTCCTCCAATTATAATGTTTGAACCACGCGTCTCGTCCAGAAATTTTGAGAGAGCGCCCAATGTGTTTGAGGTGTCAGCGTCCGGTTCGATGTAAATGGACGCCAAATAAGTTTTCCTTTGCCCGATATTAAAACTTATTATTGCAAAGTTTGGAGTAGAGAGTTGAGTGACGCCGAGTGTGTTTGTGAAAGATTGTTTAACCAAAATGCAAGCCTTGACTCTGTCGCCACTTGTGAATTGGTGTATATCGACGCCTCTGATTTGATGAACCTCAGGTCCGACGCCGACGTATGGTTCGCAGATGAGAGCAATTGAGTAATTGTTTTACATAAAGTGGTTTAGCATTTCGTGGTGGGCGTCATAACATTTCATTACGTTGGCTTGAAGAATTGATATTGGTTTAACAGCCATAGTCGACGCGTTCATTGATTCTCTTGATCATGGCTTTGACGCGGGGACACTGTTTGGACGTGGCGCTATGGTCAACGGCGTCGTTGGTTTGCCGTTCTATATTGTGTTTTTGGCAGTTATAGCAACGAACTTTGGTGGTGTCCTTTTGGTCTGGACAGTTGGCGTAGGTGTGTTCGGTTGACGCACAGTGAGAACAGGGTTCGACTTCTGATTGACACTTGTTTTTTGTGTGTCCAAATTGGAGGCACTTGTAGCAGTGGATGAAAGGAGAGAAGTCGCAGATATGAACGCGTTGATGATCAATGTTGACGCGTCTGATGGCGAGAAGTACGTTGCGTATCTGGGGCGTCACTTCGATAACCACGTTGTAAAGTCTTTCGTTCCAGTTTTTCCTGGAAAAACAAAGCCGCAGGTCTGAGTCCGACGCTACAGAATTGACGCTGGGATTCTGTTTGCGTACAATATCGATGACGTCCTTCTGGTAAACTAATTTACTGACGCCCTTGAGGATCATCAAAGGGCGTCTTCTTTTGGCCTCTTCTGCTTTTAGGTCCTTGACATTTTGGAGACGACTAAGGGTTGTGTCTCTCTCTTTCGCGTTATTGAATTCGACGCGAATTTTGTTATTCGACACGTGTTGGACGCGAACTGGAGCATATGTGGCGTCTCTAAAGCTGACATTCTTACGAAAAGATTCAGCGACGTCATTGTGGGTGAGACTCGGGTCTGTTGACGCGAGGACAATAGCCGGCCGTGAAATAGGCGTCTTTGATTTCACGTTCTTATTTACCGCTGAGGCATATGAAGTCGATGGTTGAGATATTTGGGGCGTCATCTCGTCTTTGAACTTTTGGAGTTCCGATTTGACGCTAGCGATGAGGTCGGTGGCACTGATATTGTTGACCACAGTTTGGGTATCCATGACGCCTTTGATTTTAGACGCATAGTCTTTAATAGCCTTTGTGTAGGTTTTTATGTCACTTTTATTCTGGTTTGTGACTGTTTTAGAGACCTTTGTGTCATCGAGAATTTTGTCGATTTGCTTCGCAAAATCTTTGATGATTTTCGAGAGCTCAACTGGCGTCGGTGAATCTTTCACCGTAATAGGCGTCATAGTAGTGGCTTTGTTAGCCATTACTGTTGACACTTAGAAGTGAAGAATAATCACTTTTGAAATAAAACTAAGTTTTGGAAAAAACGCGGTGATGCAATAAATAATCCGGGCGTCGGGAGCAACACGGCGTCAAAATTTTGCGACTGCACTCGACGAGAGCTGGATTCTTGTCTAACTTTTGGTTATTATTGTTGAAAAAAAATTCTTGAAAGGATTTTAGCTCAATTTATAATAAATTAGAACAAGTATAAAATATTTAGGGTTAGTTTAAAAATATATATGAAATTATAATAATTTTATTCATTTATTTATTTATTAGAAAAAATATTTAATACAATTCTTTATTGATCCCCAAAATAATATAACTGTTTTCAGTGAAAAATTACAATTTATTTGAATTCATTATATAACTTATATTATAAGCTATAATTAACTTATAAATTATTAACAAAGTTATTTAAGAAAACAATTTATAAAATTTAAATCCAATTTAAAAAGAAAATCTTATTTTTAATAATGACATACAGTCAAAACCAGATAAAATGGGAATATTTTTAAAATGAATAAATAGTTATAATTTCAATATTGTTAAAAGAATTAAAATATGATAACTTCTATTGAATTGAACATTCAAAACAATTAAAATTTTATATTATTTGCCAAATTTATCAAATTAAATTAAATTTTATCAAGGATGGCCATTGGATTTTCTAAGGGGGGGGGGGTATATCAAAATACATCCTAGAGCGAAAAATTTGGAAAAATCCCCTCCCTAAGGCGAAAAGAAAGGTACCCCCTTCCCAAGGGAATAAAAAGGGGAAAAAATCGGGAAAATTGTTGGAAAATAGTTAAAATTAAGAGAAAAATAAGTAAAAAGTTGTATTTTTTATGAAAAATAATTTAAATCTTAATAAAAAAGCGTAACAACGTCAAATTTACAGTTTTTAAGTTTAAATTTGGTAAAAAAAATTTTAGAAAATTTTGAAAAATGAAAATTTTGCCAAAAGAATTATAGTTTTATTCATAAATTTTGATAAAATCCTTTAATATATGACTAATTATACTCATATTCATCAGAAAACAGCTTAAAATCGACGTTTATGCATTTTTAGGAATTTTTTGGTCATTTATATTAAATTATATTTATTTTTAAAAATGTATAATATATAGACTTTACATTAGTTTTTATAACTTAATACTAGTTAAACAAAACGGCAAAATAAAATTCAATAAAGAGAGTTCTATTGTGGTAAAATTATATAAGGAAAGCTTGGTCAAATCATTAAGTAAGTTTAATTTTTTACATTTTTGGCCAAATTTCTAGAACGGCATAAAAATTTATTATGAATATAATTATTTTTAGATGTCGTTATTTTGAACAAAGATTGAAGATAAAATATCAAAAGAGCTTGATATTATAAAGTGTTTACCACATAAAATGATCATCGAATTTATATATGTTATATATGTTATATACCCCCAAATATATGTTGCACTTGAATGGGAACTACTAAGTTGACAGTTTACTGATGTTAGCCAAATTCCAAAATCCACGTTCACCACATATAACAGACTTACCACCTGCTACTCCAAAAAATACTCCTTCATATTATTTAATTATATCTGTCAATATCATTACTGGCCATATGTCCATGGGGTTTTTTTCCTTAGGGAGCTGTACATAAATAAAACTAATCGGTATTCCAATTATTTTAATTAGAGATAATTTAGAGTTTATATCACTCTTTAGTTTAGTTATCTTAGTTTCCAAACTATTCTCCAGTTTTTCTTTATATTTTATCTTTGAATTTAATTTTTGTTTGATTTTACCTATCTTATTCACAATTGTAGAATGAACTTGCTTATCACTATAACCAATTATTTGAAAAATATATTTTTCCAGCACATTCTGTTGTTATTTAATAAAGGATTTATTCAAGAAATTGATGTTTTTCTAATGATCATCTTTTAATAAAGTAATTTGTTTGAGTAAGGTATCATTAATTTTATTGATAGCATCTAGTTCATTTTCATATTCTCTTTTTAATTCGTTCTTTAATTCAATAAAATCATTTTCAATATGTTCTTTATTAGAAGACATATTTTTAACAAAAACAATATAAACATTAAGAAAAATGTCATAAGTGAAATAACATCGAATCACTTTTGTCTCTATAGAAACAAGATTAGATATCAAAATTTTGATATGTTCAAGTTGTTTCAGAAAATTTTTTAATAAAATTTGAAAACTTTAAGTCGTACTTACTCTAATATATACACTTATTCTAAAATAATATTAATTATTTAATCTTATTTTAAGGTTTATGTTTGATATGATATCATTAGTTTAAACATTTAATAAGTATTGAACACTTTATATATATTTTTAAGAAAAGTACTAATAAACAACAAAAACAAATATTTATAATGTTTTATTTAAAATTATTATAAAAATATTTAGAATATTTATAAAAAAAACTGTAATCAGTTCATTAAATAAATTTAAAAGTTATCAAAACATTATTTTAATTGTATTGGATAATCTGTTACTTTAGTTATTTTGTTCCCGATCAGTTCTTAATTAAAAAACTTAAAAAGGAATTTTTATGTGAAATAAGAATACACGATCATTATTATCTGGAAATAATTGTGATACTGTGTTTCCATTTGCTTTTATAATTTAGATTTTTTTTCAATACTTTTTATATTTTTTTCAAAAGTACAGTTCTATAATAAATATTTATATTGTTTTATATTAAATTATTATAAAAATATTAAATTTAATTTATATATAATAAAACTGTAATCTATGCATTAAATAAATTTAAAAGTTATCAAAAAATTAATTTAATAAATATTATATATTTATTATTATATATAATTAAATAAAATTTAATTAGATATTATTATCACTTTGGTTATTTTGCATTCGATCAGTTCTTTAAAAAAAATTACAATGAACTTTTTATGTGAAATAAGAATACAAGATCATTATTAACTTTGTTTCCATTTACTTTAATAATTTAGATGTTTTTTCAAAAAATTTTATATTTTTATCAAAATTACAGTTTAAATCAAAAGTCGAATTTTATTTTTATAAATGTAACCATGCTTAAATCTATCCTCGATAAAATTGCCAATTGTATGTTATGTCTCCAAAGGAAAAACAAAATTTGTCCACGAGTATTTTCCCCTTTAAAATACCTGATGATCCCGAAGAATATTTTAATCTAACATTTAAAACGATGTCAATTAAGGACTCATTTGAATGATTTAACTTTTGTAGTGTTCTATTGCCTATATCTGTGAAGCATTCAATTCCGTGCATAGTATCAAGAGCATCTTCATAGGTGCATGATTGCAGTAGTTTATCAAATATGACCTTTCTAGCTTTATCAGCATAATAATTAACATCAAGGTATCGATCATTATCTAGGAGAAGATACGGAGAATTTTCCGATCTTTTTATAATTTGTTCCAAAGTTTACTAGGGTTATTTAGTCATTCAATAATAAAATCTCTACTAGACACATTGATCTCTAATAAATAAACCTTGGTGAATATAGAAAGAATAGTTTAAGGCAAAAAGCATTGTCATATTTATCATACAAATTTTATAAAAAATATTCTCATAATTTTTAAAAATCATATATAGATATGATCAAGTAAGCTTACTTATCTTCGGTATTCAATATGTGAATTAATAATCATTAATAATTTTTTGTAAACGTTAAATAATTTTATAAAAAATTAAATTATTGAAAAAGTTTTATAAGTTTATTCTCTTAATTTTGGAGATTACACATTACAGTGTTTCTCACCTCGTTTTCCGGTTATTTCGATTGTCATTACGATAGCATGTGTTTACAAATTTAATAATTATTGAACACTTTATATAAATTATTAAGCAAAGTACTAATAAACAACATTAATAAATATTTATATTGTTTTATATTAAATTATAATAAAAATATTAAATTTAATTTATATATAATAAAACTGTAATTTATTCATTAAATAATTTTAAAAGTTATCAAAAAATTAATTAAATTTAATTAGATATTATTAACACTTAGGTAATTTTGTCGTCGATCCGTTCTTTAAAAAAAAATTACAATTCACTTTTTATGTGAAATAAGAATACAAGATCATTATTAACTGTGTTTCCATTTAATTTTATTATTTAGATGTTTTTTCAAAAAACTTTTTATATTTTTTTTAAATTACAGTTTAAATTATAAATTAATTATTTTAAAAATTTTATTTTTATCAATGTAACCATGCTTAAATCTATCCTCGATAAAATTGCCAATTGTATGTTATGTCTCCAAAAGAAAAACTAAATTTTAACAATTAAAAAGGTAAAAGTATTACTTGTAGCACAAATGTAAAGATCATTAACTTATGATCAAAAGCTCGACATGTTTCGGGTCCTCACTCGGAGCCCATCGTCAGGAGACTGA
>JAQFZM010001698.1:0-16770 GCA_034695785.1 Galumna obvia | reverse complement strand
AATATTAAAAAAATAAAAAAAACCTAAACACCTTTCCGTAAAATTGATATAGATAAAAATATAGAAATAGTTATACTTATATTGTTCTTAATTTTTGTCTGCATCATTATTGCCAAGATCCTATGTAGAAGTTTTCACTAGGATTTATCTGATAACTAATTAACTAATTAATATATAACTCAAAATTAATCATAAGGACAAAAAAGTTGTTAATTAGCAATTAAGCTAAAATATAAAATAAACTATTAACTAAACTAAACTTAACTAAACTTAGCTTAGAAGATCTCGAATGTCATTATAAAAAATTAATAAATTATAAATATCATAAAAATATAATTAATAGAAAAGCAAAAGAAATAGTTTCAAAATAATTATTGTTTATTGAATTTTTAAGTTTTAAATTACTATTTTAAACTTATTTTGAAAATAGTGTTTAAAAAGTTTAATAGAATTTATACAACTGGTTTTTAGTCCGGTTTGAGTATATTCCTTATTTTACACTAGAAATGTTTAATAATCAAGGACTTTTTAATGTACAGCTATAAAACTTATAAATTATTCATTGATATCTTTTGAGGAAAATATTACAGTTTTAAGATTTAAGTAGTCTTTAAACTAAAGCTAGTTTTGAAAATAGTTTTTATGTTTATATAAAAATAAAATCAATATTATTTGTGCTTCAAATTTATTTTCTTTTTTTACCTTGATCAATAAGTATTGTCTCTGGAAATAAAAATAAATCATTCTATATTTTGAAAAATATGTTCTTGGCAATATTTCTTTGTTTAATTGCTATTTATTTTTATAAAAAATCATTAATTGAATCAAATTTTATTTCTATTGAAGGAAAGGCTGTTCTAATCACAGGTTAAAATAAGACTGAATTTTAAGATAAAAATAATTATTTACACTTTTTTTTACCCAAAAGGATGTGACTCTGGTTTTGGTTATGATTTGGCGCTAAAACTCAATTCAATGGGTTATCGCGTTTACGCCACTGTATTAAGCAATGATTCCGCCCCTAATCTCATACAAAACAGTGAATATAAGGAACGAATGATAGTCTGGAAAATGGATGTCACAGAAGAGGAAGACCTCAAAGAAGTCTATTTGAAAGTCAATCACGACTTACAAACAAATAATTGCTTTTTGTGGGCAGTTGTGAACAACGCTGGATATGCTATTATGTCACCATTGGAATGGATTAACCTTGATCAATATAAAAACATATTCAATGTTAATGTATTTGGAATGGTAAGAGTTACAAAATTGTTCTTGCCTCTACTTCGACAATCAAAAGGTTTTTTAACTGTTATATATTTATTGGAAATAACATATAATATGTTTCATATAATCTAGGTAGAATTATAATCATGTCTAGTATGTTAGGACTGGGCGTTGCCAATGGATACGGAGCCTATTGTATGACGAAATATGCCGCCACAGCCTTCGGAAAGACATTACGTCGAGAGTTGAAAAAGTTTAATATAAACGTAATTCTAATTCACCCAGCTGGTTTTAATAATAAGAATATTCTGGAAAGAGCGATGAATATACTAGATACCTTATGGAATGATCTAGATGATAATATAAAGAAAGTTTATTCCAATGAAAAGTTTTATGATATATTCAGAAAAAGACAATTTACTCAATTTGTTGATAACTGTACTGATAGTAATGATATTGTGGTAAATGATCTTGTAGATTCCATATCAAATACCAAACCAAGGACTATGTATAAATCAATTGGTTCTTTAAAACTTAAGATATTCTTTGCTCTTTTAAATTTTATTCCAAACTCGTTGTTAGAATATTTTGATTCTTATTAATCGTATAATATAGTATTAATATAACTATGCGGTCTTTTTATGCAAGAACATATTTTTCAAAATTTACTCTTATTTTTTTATTAATTTTATTATAAATATTTTTAAGAAATTTCTATAAATATATCAATAAATTGCAATTTGATGAAGAAATATATATGAATTGTTCAAGGTAAATAAATAATTATTGATTTAAGTATATCACGAAATATTGGAAATTATTAGAATAGTTTTATAAATAATTGTTTATTTTATTTTTTTGCATTAAATAATGTTTTTATTTTATATTAAATAAAACTATTTTTTAAACACAATTTTAATCATAAGTGCATTGAATTAAAGCAGCGATGTTCTTTAATTACACTTGCTTAATACCTTTAGTATTTTATTCTATATGAAATGTTCAAACATATTAAAATTTTTCATTTGGTTAATGAATGCTCAGGATGCGTTCATACAGAAAGTATAATAAAATATTTTTCCCCATGCAATGAAATATATACTGAAAGAGCTTCACTGAATTAAATTGTATTTATCTATGATTTTTTGCTGTAATTGTAGTATCAAATATTTTTTTTAAAGAAAATTTAAGTAACTAGTAATATTCAATAAATAATATAATATAAGCTTGGTAAATTTGTTTTGTAATAAAAATACCAAGAAGGCTAAAATTTAAATAATATATTATGAATTATATGACTCATAGTTTGAATGACAAAATGAAATTTGATTTAAAGAAGAGATTACCGCCAGAATTGAGGGTCAATTCTGTTGATAACTTCCTCTACAGAAATGGTTTGTTTTACAAATCAGTTGCCGACAGAAGCTTTGTTTTTCATCCTATGAACATCTTTATGTATATTTTAATTTATATGATCAAGGAAATATTTCTCTCAACTCTAAACAATGACAATCTATTCTTATTTAAACTATTGAACGCACATCTTATAGAACTTCGCTTTAATTATCACTTCGGGTACAGTTTGGGAGCAATAATGGCGTTGAGCTCACAATTAGTTTATTACTATAATTACGTCAAAAGATTGAAGCCAACATTTCTTAAAGTATTTCAAATGATGTCCGGATTAGTTTCTCCTCAATGTATTGGCTTAAGTAAAGGAAAAGATGTACTTAAAATTTTAAAATTAACCAAGATACTTGTGAAACTTTCGGAATTCACAATAAGAATTTCATTACCAGTAATACTATTCATTCACTCATTTATTATATATAAACTCAATAATTATAGTTTGTTTGAGACAATTGTTTTTGGTGTTCCAAACTCTATACTCGAGGCTATTTTTCTTACATATATCGCAACAGTTATGGTACCACAAGTTGTGATTATTTATATTTTGGGTATTTATTTAAAAATTAAAATCAATAATTTAAACAATTCTTTATTTGATTCAATGAAAACAAAACGATTCTTAAAAATTAAAGAAATTCTTCATTCATTTCAATCATTATTTTCAGAGATTAGTGAATATAATAATACTTTTTGGTCAAAATATTTTTTAATTACCTGGTTTATATCTGGTATATGGACAATGAATAATGTGGTAGTTGTTATTATGACAAACTCAATGATATTTAGATTATTTTTTATATATTTTCTTTGGATATTCTTCTCATTTCTTATTCTCAATATATATATCGCGTCTTCAGTCAATTATACTGCAAATAAATCGTATGAAATATTAAATAACTTTATTATATCTATATATAAATTAAAAGATAATCGTATTGTGCAAATAATTAATCTTATCAAGGTAATAATAATATTTTGTGAATATTTGAATATTTCTTAATAAATGAGACTTTGTCTGTAGTTTTGAATATAATTATTGATTTAAAATATCTTATTTCCAGTTAAATAATTTAATAGAAATAGTATCAGAAATGAATGTTGGATTTTCCTGTTGGACACTATTTTATATCAATTATTATAGAAGTTATGAAGTTAGCATGATCATATTTGTAAATGAATTTAATATTCTTTTTTATAAACAGATAATTGCATTTTTTGGTATCGTTTTTATTAAAGTTCTGGAAATGAGTTAATTTTTGTTTGAGTAATAATTGTATAAACATTTGTAAAATTTTCTATAATAAAAATTATTAAATACAGTGTAACCTCATTATAACAAATGGTACCCAAATTTCGTTCGTTATAACAAGGATTAGTTATAAGAAAAATAGAAAAATGATAAAAATAATTAAAAATTAGAATTTAATATTAAAATCTTTTATAGTAAATTTGACTTAATATAAATAAGGTTATTAATTGTAGTTATTTTTCTACATTTTTTATTACTTTTAAATTTGTCTCAAAAGATTAGATTTTACATTTTTTTATCAGACATTCTATTTATTAATAATTTTTAATCAAAATTTATATTTTATTTTAAAAATGAAAAAATACTTCTTTTGCATATTTTCAAAATATTCAATTTTTATAAGAAAGAACTTTTTGTATGACATGTTTAAGGGATTTCTTTCGTTATATAGAGGTGTTCAATATAAATATATTCGTTATAGTGAGTACAATTTCTATAGTATGTCTATTTAGTTAAATGTTCTTAACACTACATTCGTTATATCGAGGTACGTTATAAGGAGGTTTCACTGAATTATAAAGAATATATGATTTATAGCATTAATGTATTAATAATATTATTTTTATATAATTTTCAAATAAATTTCAACTTAATGAACATTATTAAGATTTCTTTATTTTACCTTGAACAAATCATTCTTATTTTTTTTAAAATTCCATAATAAGAACGCAATATAATAATTAATTTGAATAAATATTCTCTAAATAAAACAATAGTTTAAATTTGAAAATAAAATGATAAAAATCTTATGATACAAAACAATTATTTAAGTAAAACTGCTTTATATAAAAGAATTTTTTAAAAAAATACTTTATTTATATTAAATTTGAGTTAACTTGAACAATCTATTTAATATAAACAAAAACACTCCCTATCTTTTTCATGGAATAATAGTTTAATGAATATATCGCCTTTTTTATACAAGTAACTCTCTAGATCTATTTTTAATCTTATCGAAATTATTATTTTATTATCTTGACCCTATGAGACAAAAGTTACTCTTGTAAGAATTATTTTTTAAAATCTACCATGCATATTCATTATTCCTGATTATATTATATTAATTAACAAATATTTTCAAGAATATTTTTTCCAGTTTTATAATTAAATAATAATAACAATGACAATGTTCATTTTTCATTTTCTTAATAATTAAATAAAATGTTCTTTCAAACTTTAATGGGTATAATAATATGATTGGATAGTATTGGGACCAATCTTAGAGACAATCTTTCCTTCATTTGAATCGTTGATCACAAACTCAATCTCTTTATTTCCTAAATTAAATACAATAACAACTGTTGTAGAGTCGGGTCTCTCGAAGGCAACAAAATTGAAGTCATTCGAGTGTTTGCCATCAGATATGATTTCAACCCTAACAGAATCGGGTGCTATAAACTTGCTATAATGGCCAAGAGCATAAAAGTTAGGATTCTTGTAATATTCCTTTTTCTGTGCGTCAATAAGAAGGGGAGCGTCGGCTGCCTTTTTATCACGATTTGGATGACCAAGAATATCCAGGGCAAGATTCCATTCTGTCCAACCGACAACATTATTTTGAAGGTTCTAGGTTAATATTGTAATAAGATGAGTTTGGCAAATTTTAAAAATGAACTAGATAGTTACTTTCATAACACCATCCATATAGTTTTTAGCCTGGTTCCAATCACCAAGAGTTGATTGCGTGGGTGGTTCTGTGTTGAGCCTAAAGTGTTGACAGCACTCAGTCATCATAACAAACTGTTCTGGGTATTTGTGTTGAAGGTCTTCTATCCAGCTTAAATTTCCGCCATAATAACAATGGTAAGCAATACCTTGATAAATAACTTTTTTAATGAAAAATTCCAAGATCATTTGTTAGATCATACCGTTGACATATTTTCGAGCCTCTGCGTCATTTAAAATAGTCTCCACATAAGGAACGACTGGGTTCTTAGCACTTCCATCATCATAAATCATCAAGTTAAATTTTTCTTTTGTATAACCAGCTTTGTGTAATGCAGGACCAAGATACTTTTGTACAAAGTCACGTTCAACTGTTGAGTTAAGGAAATTCATTGAACCGAAGCTCATGGGCTCGTTTTGCATAGTTGTGCCCCAAATGTTGATACCATTCTGTTTGTAAGCGTCTAAAAATCTATCATGATCATTTTAAAAATTTATTTTGTTTTTAAATGCATTTGTACATACTTACCAAAATAATTTGCCCAGGTTGCATAATGTTTTTCTGGATGATCTTTCAGCGAGGTTTTGTTCATTAAGAATTTTGGTGTTACCCAGGGACTTCCAAAATGCTTTATTTTATGAGCCGACACACTTTGTGCGTATTTTATGTTTGGTATCTTAAAATTATAATCAAGGTTATTTATATATTTTAGATAATATTTTTTTTATCAAGGATTTAGATTAAAGTATATTATGATTAGTGTTGCTAGATTAAAACTTTATAAACCAAGTTGCTTCAAGCTAACTTTGACATAAATAAGAAAATAACATTTAAAATACCCACATTTTTACATAAATACCTTGCTAGTTTAAACCTTACTAGATTATTTTCAACAAAACATTAAAAATAAAATTTTATATGAAAATTAGCATGATAAACTAAAATTGCCTTATGTTTAGTGTCCTCGTCCTGTAGTTTCCAATTCTTGAGCTCAAAGTCATCCTCATTGGAGTCATCATAAGTGTAAACCCGAGTGGAGAAGTCTGTGCCCGCAATAGGAATACGGGAAACACTAAACTCAATACCGGTGGGAGAAAAGTAATCCCTAATCACATGTTGTGCCATATCTTTGGGAAGGGTATCGATGTTGATAACGGCAGCGTCTGTGAAGGCCGCTCCCATACCCAACATTTTCTGGTGCTTTTTATTCCGGTTAATACTCAACACAATATGACTGTCGGATGGTTTGACTGTTTTGTCTAATTTTAGTCGGAATTCTTTAAATCTATCGCCGCTTTCACTCGACTGATACATAAGTGCCGACCCTTTTGTCTGTTTTTGAAGAGTTTCTAAATCATCGCAATAAGTGGTATTACAGACACAGTAGACTGTGTTAACCCCTTTCCTTCCAATGCATTCCTTTCGTCCTTTTATCACAACTATTAGGAAAGTTTGAAAAAATTGCATGTTAAATTTTTAAAAAATAATTTTAAGCTTAAATAATGTACTTGGTAAAGTTAAAAAGTTAACAATCACATACCAACTGTGATACAAATTGACAATAAAAGTAGTAAATTAACTTTCACCATGATCAAATTTAAAGTACTATCAATATTTACTCAAATTACCTTTTATATAAGCAAGTTTATCATCTTAAGTACTAAATTATCCTGTTAATAACAGTTAAAGATAAAGCTGTGAAAAAGAACTTGTGTTTGATATAGTTTAGAATTTTTTATGTGAATGTTGAATAGGAAATTTCAGTGACAAACCTTTATTAACAAGCACAATTTTAGATACAATGCAACTTAATTTAATTTACATAAACTTAAATGAAATACAGAATACAAATCCTTATTAATTTTAAATTTAATATAAAGGATTAAACTTTTTTTTATTATCTAATAAAGATCCCGATTAAATATCATGTCTTAACTTAACATTTGACTAACACTAATCTAACCTTATCTAATCCAACCTTACATAATTAAAAAAATGTTTTCTTGTATTAGAAATATTTATCTTATAAATCAGCCAAATTCATTTGTATTTTATTCGATATGAGCAAGCATGTAAGAATTATTCATTTATATTATTTGGATGAGTAAAGAAATACAGTTAAAGATCGATAGCGTGAACCTGACTAGGGATGAAGTTTTGGTTCACGCTATTGGTTAGTTCACCCAATGGGTCATTTTATAAATAATTGTTTTATTCGATATAATTAGCCATTAAATTATATGAACGATTATACAGTGATTTCAATATCTACAATTAGCCAAAGGAATTGGTGGCTCTTTTTTAACTTCTCTTAAATATCATTATCTAGTTCATTATAAAATAAACCTTTTAATAGTGATTTGTATATTAAATGATTCACCTTTGTTAAACAATGTTTCAGTGTTAAAACTATATTATATTTAAAAGTAGTTCAAGTTTAAAAGGTTCAAGATAGGATAGAATTTTTAATAGGGTTTCTATGGGAGTGAATCGGGACTTACGGATGTTACAAGAGTTCAAGATAAGAGAGTTAACAGTATTAATTATTTTACAATATCAGAGGACCAATTTTAGCACTTTCCTATTGAGTAATGTTTTATATGAATGTCTCACAAATTACACATTTGTTTTGTTTTGAATAAAACATTTGTTAAACGATTAATCATTTATTTGTATTTTATTAGATATAATTGATTGCAATTAATCTAAAAAAATGGCCGAAAAGACACCAAAAGAATTAGTTAATGAATGGAAGTTTAGAGACAATTATAGATCCGTTGATAAAGAGTTTGGTTTAAGAAAACATTTGTTTGACTTCGGAATTGATTGGGATTTAAGTCTTAACGAAAACAAAACGATTCCAATACTTAAGGATGAGTTCCACGAAACCATTCCTATAATATATGACAATCTTTTAGAGGGTATTTTTGAGTCCTTTAGCGACTATAAAATGATTGAAAACTTCGATGACTATCGGAAACAAAAATGGATTTATTTTCTTAAATGTCTTCAAAAGCATAAGACTATTGCTGAAGAAGAGCCCACTTTTGTGTCTTTAAGTCCACTCATCACTGATATGTTAAGATTCAACTCTGATCTGACACTATTTGGGATCAAATTTATAGGTTTTTCTTCTAATTTCATGAATTAAAGTAATATTTATTGATATTTTGAAATTAGGAGTCATTTACTTATTGAGAGACTCTTCACTTGAAATGGAGAATAGAGTGACTCTAACTAATATCCAAATTAACCACAACTATTATCAAGCAAAGTTTAAACAATTTATAACTAATAGAAGCATTTCTAATATCAGTGACAAAGATATGTGCCTTAGAGTACAAAGAATTGATTTAAACGACAATAAACTTATTATATGCAATGAAATCGATGCCATCGATAGAGGAGGGACTCCGGTTGTTATAAATGTACGTGAGGCCAATTATCTTACCTATATAGTTGACTTGGATATTACCGATTTGTTTCGATGTGTTGTCGGCGGCGCAAAGAATCTGATTAATGGCAGAAGAAATAAGTCTGAACTTTGGGGGTTTAAAGGGTTTTGGGCTCACGATCTTCAAGAGAAATGTCACTCTTTTGTAAACACTAAACACTTCTCATATTTGGATCAGTCGTTGCAATTCATAAAGACTTGTATTGATTCAGAGCTCCAATTATATGAGTTTACTATTAATTCTAAAGAGAAAACCCTCTCCTCTTTCAGACACAACACAACCACTGATTGTCAACACTTTTTGCCCGAATTCTATACTAAAGATTAAAATCATTTAAAAACTAATTATTTGATTAACGATTTCTATTATAATTTATAAAAAATCATTGCTTTACTTTTAATATAATTTTATATTTAATATTTTTTTAAATATTTGTGTTTTATAATTATTTTCATTTAAAACAATAATATATTTTAAAACAAAATTCAAATACAAATATTTAATTTTAATTTTTATTCATATTTATAACTAATATTTGTAACATTTATTTTAAGAAATACTTAAATAATTGAAATACAGTGAAAGACCGATCATATGAAGTGATCGGGAAATCAAAAATAGTTCATAACATCGGTCAGTTCAAAAGATAGGTCACTTTATTATTAAAAATAAAATACATCATAAACGTCAAATAATTACAATTTAACTAAAATATCCGTTATTTCCTATTGTTTTAATGATGTAAAACAATTTTGAGTTATTTTACTTTGAATTTGAAATAATTATTCACTACATTAATTGTCATCATTTTGTAAAAGATATTTCTGAAGAGTTTTAATAGCACTTAAAGACTTCGATTTAGAAATTATTTTCCTAAATTTTGATTAAAATCAATTAAAAAACATTTTAAACAAAAAACTAAAAATAGTGTTTAATATTTAATTATCATTTTATCATTATTTCATACGATCGGTCAATAAAAAAGCATTGATTTTAGTAGTTTTGTTTCAGTTCTCACTTCATAACAAACGTCATTTCATAACATCGGTCTTTATATGATCGGTATTTAATTAACATTAGTGTCTATTGGAATGGGTTTTAGTTTTTAGAATTTTTTATAAGAAAGGTCATTTCATAAGATAGGCACTTCATATTATCGGTCTTTTACTGTACTACAGTCAAACTTCCAAAGAGTTAAAAGCTCTGGGAAATTATATTGGTTCACTCATTGGAGGTTTTCATTCATAAGAGGTTTTAATCTTAAATTTGTCTAAAATATTAATAATGATTTATTGCTTCATATATTTCAAATTCTATTCTATATGCAAATAGAAATCTTGTATTTCAATATCAAATATCTTTGTTGTAAAACAAAATCGAAGTCTTTAATTAAATTATTTTCTTCAATATTTGCTAGATAATGATATTTTATAACTTAAATTCATTGTTATGGAATTTAAATAACACTTAATACTATTTTTCATAAAATAATCTAACAAATAAAGATATATTTTGAATAAAATTATTTTTACAGTATTTAGAAAAACGAAAAAATATTTGAATGAAAGGTTCTGCTGATACTATTGGAGTCTAAAGTTTTGTATTAACTTCAGAGATGAGGGGTTTTCAATCATCAGAGGTTCAGTTATAATATAATTTAATCAATTGGGATTCGGGACCAAAATTGATATTCACCTTAGTATATAGAACAAAAATATGTAAAAGATTTGTGCGAATGACCACTCCTTCACCCGAATATCGGTTCTTAATGTTTGATTGAATACAAATAATTGTGAATAAAAATTGTTATAGTAAAACCAAAACCATGAATAAAAAGAATAAGATTTTCTATTAGAAATGAGTTACAAGGTGAAAATATAAGCTTTTTTGAATAGATCAAATTTACTCACTTTATTCTTAGTAGGTTCCTTACTTAGGTTAAAGTTTTTTTAAATTCATTCAATTTATATTAACAAATACTTTGTATACAATCAAACTTTAAGACACGATATTCGGGTGAAAGAGTGTTCGTTGGAATAATTTTTTTATAAATCTATTCTATGTACCAAGATAAATATCATGATATTAGTTATTAAACAATATCAGTGGACCAACATTTGGACTTTCCTATTGAGAGATTACTATCAATAATGTTTTTAAAAAGGTTTAAAAATTAATTTTTTAAACCTTATTAGGTTCTAATATTTTCAGCATTTTATCTGCTTTGTCTATTTTATTAGCTTATATTTTAAAGCGCAAGTTTTAAAAAGTCCAACCCCTAATTACAATTAAATATTTCACCCACTGTGACTGATACTTTATCGCTGTATATAAGAAACTTATATTTAGAGAATATATTTTTAAAAAGAAAATTATAATTTAAAGTGACTTAATTTTTTGATTCCTTGTAGTTTTATTACCAGTATTTTGTCTTTCGGGTTTAGGTGTATCACCCATATAACTAGAATGGGTAAAATTATTTATTAACACATAGTTAATTATATTTAAATGAATTTTCTTTTGATAATTCAAACTAGAATTCCAACTTTTTGAAATTTTTCCAACCCTTCCCTTCCCTTAATTTTTCAAAACCTTCTGTTCCCTTCCCTTAAAGATTTAATAAACGGGAATCCCGTCCCTTCCCTTCCCTTAAAGCATAATATACTTCAAAAAGTTCAAGAAATAAACTAATTTTATATAAGAATAACAAGTTAAAATTAAGCTATTTTATATTAGTTAAGGTTCTAATTATTAAAAGTAATATTTTTCTTATTAAAAATTTTAAGTCTCCTTGACTTTCGTATAATATTAAGGGTCAAGGGTTTAGACTAAACTAAACGGGAATCCCTTCCCTTCCCTTAATGATACAATTCCCTTCCCTTCCCTTGCTCTAATTTTACTGACCCGTACCTTACGGGTCCCTTAAGGGATAAAGGACCCGTAAGAGTCGCTTACGGGAAGGTGTCAAAATTTGGATCTCTAATTCAAACTAGACTCGTTAAAATATTTTATCTTATTAAAAATATATTTAATGATATATTTGCAAATAATTTTAGAATAATAAATGACCTTAGTCGATAAATTAAATATGAGATAATTTACCTCCTCTATCTAAATTTAATTAAGTGAAATAAGCGGCTCCTCTTATATAGTAGATATTAATTATTAATACATAATTATAAAACTTCAGTAATTGCAGATAATTTTAGGGATTATAATTGTGTATTGACTGTACTTACATAAGGTTTACCAACACTGATTAATAACTTTTGAATAATGGCTTAATATGAATCTTATTTAATAAAATTGTTTTAATTATTCTTTAATTAATTTTGTCCGGGTATATTTTTGATTTAATAAGAAAAGTTGATATATTTTAGACATTTTTCTAAATAATTTAATATACACTTAAAACTTAAGATAAACTTAAAAACTTAATGTAAGGGCTATTTTTAAACTGTTATAGAGCCTAAAATTTGAAAATTAAAAATTAGTGTAAAACAGGTAAACGCCATAAAAATTACCTAAAAAACTTATGAGTTTTTGGAGCCAAAAGAGACCTTAGAATAGCCAGAAAAATGGTTTTGAAAAAGTAAATTAAAAATTCAATAACTTATAATTAACTTTAATTTTAAGAGCAAAGAAATATTTTAGTTCCTTAATTAATATTAATGTGGCTTAACAGAAATGATCTTGAAAATATACATATATAATGAGAATCATAAGATAGAATTTAAATTTCTTGAATAATTTAATCATTAAAATATTACACTATTATAATTATTCATAAAATTAATTAGATTGTTCAAGGAAAGTTTTAGTAATAAAATATTTATTATTTTAAAAAAAGAACTTCAATTGTAATAAATTAAAGAAATTCTAATGACTTAACAAAATTGATTAGGTTAAAAATATTTTTGATTATTCCATGTTTATTGCATTTTCTTGAACAATTCACCCAGTAAATAAAAATTAACATTTCATTCTCTATGATTCAATTGTTATCATTGATCAAGATGATTTGAAATATATTGAAATATTTTGTCAAAAAATTTTGGATTTAATGAGTTTTTTATTTAATAAGTTATTCTAAATGAAAGATATATTAAAAATTATTTTAACTAATATTTAATATATATTTAATATTAAAATTATTTTATAAAAAAGTTAATAGATTTTGGATTTTTATTAAATAAATTTTCTATAGATATATAAATAATGGAAAATTCATCAAGGAAAACTATTTATTTAACTGATATAACCTTATATTTGACCATGAGTTTAATTTAATATTCTATTTATATTTTTTTTAATTATAATTATATTTCCATTTTCTCTTTTATATATAAAAATATAAGCTAGATTATTTCCTTAAGATAGGTTGTTTACTAAATTTATTCCATATTTTATAATTATATTTATTTTAATATTTATTTTAATTTCTACACCTGGTAAAGTTTTCTTCTTAAGATGCAAGATTATTTTTACACCATCAACTTTCTTTAATTCTTAAATCATTGATTAAGTTAGGTTATTTGAAATTAATTTGAATTATACTCAATAAGCTTTACCTTGCTTAAATTAAAAAAGGATTTATTTTCAAATAAAAGATTTTATGTTATTTAAATTATAAATTAATTAAAAATAAATTAAAACAAAAAATATTATAATAAATTCAAATATGGTTGATAGCAAGTATGCTCCTACCAAAGGTAATTTCCCTTTGAATTAAATCCAAGATTATAATATATTTTAAAATTTTAATTATATATATTTTACGTCAATAAGTAATTGTAATTTTAAATTTATTAAAATAAGGTCAAAAAATCTCAAAATATAAGGAAAATATATAATAATTAAAAACTATATAAACGTAAAGAAATTATAAGTTTTTCAATGATTAGTCCTAATGTTATTCATTAGTAAATATCTCTAAAGATGTGGTCATTATATATATCAATCGTTGTATTATTGGTAGTCAATGGAGGGGTTCTATCGGCGCCTAAAAAAGACTGCGATAGAAGTAAATTTGATGAACACTCGGCCAACTGTTTCGCTCAGTTCGGTTTGGATGAACTCAAGTTTCCCACAAATCCGAAAGAATTAGCCGATTATTGCAAGTATGTTATATCATAACAATATAATACTATTAAAAATTTATATTTTTAATTACACTCCTTTTAAATTATATTTGGATGATTTCAATAATTATTTAAAATTTTGATAAATCTATTTTTTAACAACAAATAGCGAACAAAATTCAAAATAATTATTGGAATCATCCAAATATAAATCTAAACTAGTGTAATATTTTCTAAAAATTTATCATGTTTTTATTCTTACAGAAAGGTCAGAGCAAGTATTGATTACTCTAAACAATATGGAAAGAACTGTCTTAGAAGTACAGTACAAACATTGATGGCTTTGGCCTCATATAACTTCGATGTAGTAAACAAACCCTACTGTGCAAAGAAGGGTAAAATGAAGGACAAGTTTGTTAGTTGGAGTAAATGTGGAAATACAGCCAAAAAAGAAACTAAAAAATGTTGGGACACAATGATGCCACTATTGGGTAATATATTGAAAGTTAAAGAGGCTAAACATCGTATGCCGATTGTTTGCTGGTCAGTATGGTCATGATTGTTTTTTTGGTTATAAACTTTTTATATTAAATATATATATTTATTCTAGCGCAATGCATACATGGACTGAGTGTACAAAGAAAGCTATTAAAGATACAAATGGCTGTACAGATGAAATGGTTGAAGGATATGTCGGTCATTTAGAAAAGTCTAGTACTGAATCAATGCAATTGGTTTGTGGTAAATATGATTACAAGAACGAGGGTAATTGTAAGGACATAATGAAGAATGCGATCACAACTCCTTTGAAGAAATACCATAAGACTCCACTTCTTTATATTTTTGATGTTTTTGATAAAATGTAATACTTTTTTATTAATTTGTTTTTCATTTTAACTTCTGATATAATTATATTATATTACTAACATTTTATTTAAAATAAAAGCGTTTACTGATTTTCATATATTACTTCACTAACTATGTTTTTCTATTGTTTGTATTAAAATAAAAAATGAGTTATTAAGCAAATATTAGGTGTGCTTTTATTTATTTCATTTTTTCAAAAATATGTTTTTGTTTAATTCAAATTTCATATTAAAATTAGTGTAATATTAGTATAACAAAATGTTATTCTAATAAAATTTTCTTAAAAGCCCAAAAATTTACAAGATTACAACCTAAAATTTGTAAGTTTTTATAAATGATTTATAATGAATAATAGGTTAAACTTGATAAACCCAAAAAAACCACTGGAACTTCTATAAACTCGAAACCTTTAGCTATCTCCTTTCAAAATGGTTTTTATCTAGTAAAAATATAAATTATTTTCAAGTTTAAATGAAAATATATTTATATTAATATTAATTTTTAGTAGACTCTTAACTAACATTGAGTTGTTTATTAAGGAAAATATAATATAATTTTTTTAGTATTATTTCAAAAATTTTATTTATTCAATCAATAAAATAAGTTTTACTTATTATCATTGTTTTCTAAAATATTCAAGCTAAATAATTTTTGTAAAATTATATAGAAAATATATAATTTTTGTTTGTTTGTAATGTCACTAGATAATGTCACGTGACTATTTAGTAAAAATAACTTGGTGAATTTGTAAATATTAAGAGATATTATGAATATATACAGTCGAGGAAATAATTATGTAAGGTCACTTAAACTTCAATAGATTTTGAATGGATCAATCAATTGTCAGCATTTTCTTCTGAACAACAGTCTGTATTGTTGTGGTCCTCCCTCTTATGTCACTCTAAATCCCTGTTAACCAATCATCTAAACACACGTATGTTACCTAATATTATATAAACACTGCTTAAAGCCCCAAAACTTCACTACTAGTACTACTTCTGAAGTGTGTGTATCAACTGCTGGTAGTCATCGCTTCCTCAACTTCTTTGTGTTCTTTGTTCTCTTATTATTGTATGTGTACTCTGCTTCAAGTCCTCAAATTATATATTAAATGTGTATTCAATCTATTCTTTTATAATAAATATATTTATATTAAATAAAAGTGTACTTAATTAACCTGTGACGCCCGAACCACTACATTTGGTAGCCGGGAGCGTGGTTTGTCTTTGTGTTGTGTCTTGTCCTCTTTGAAGAATTGGTCTGAAATCGTTACCTCTAAACACCCGACGAAAACCTTTTGGTCGACTGACGTCTTTTGGTTTCTGAAGGCCACAGAAAACGAATTTTGCTAGCTCTATTTGGTTTCGTCTAAATCTGATTTATTTGGTCACGACTGGACAACAAGAGGTTTGACCGCCAAGACAATAGATCCGATTGCTCGGAGGTTCGTAACGTCATTGGTATGATAATTATTTTATTAATTTTTTATTAAACTTATAATAATTTTGAAATTAATTTTTACGCGAAAAGTTTAGTTTTATAGTAATCTTAAATAGTTAATCATAGATAAATAATAAAAATAAAATGGCAAACGTGACACTTGATTTGCTAGAAGAAAGGTTAAGAGATGTTGTCTCAGGACAAATTAGTTCTGGTATTTTACATCCAAAATATAGCGGAGAGATCAGTACTAAATGTTTAGAATTTATCGAAGAATACGAAAATTATTCTAAAATTAAAGGATGGAATGACAAA
>JAQFZM010001697.1:0-16783 GCA_034695785.1 Galumna obvia | reverse complement strand
ATACTTAAATTGAATTATTTTGCTTTCCTTGATTATTTTTACATATAATATTAAAATGACCTATCTTATGAACTGACTGCTGTTATGAACTAATTTTGATTTCCCGATTACTTCATATGATCGGTCTTTGAGTGTACTACAATTATTATCCCTCGTTCACTAACTTTACAAAATTTGTAAAAATGTGACAATTTTTTATGCATATGATGTGTTAATAAGACTAACTTTGATTTCATACTTAAAATAAAATAAATACGATTCAATCATTTGTTTGAGTTAAAGAAATAATTTATGCAATTAAATGACAATTCTTTTGATTCTCAATTCACTGAAATTCAGCAAAAATTAATTCAAAATAATTTCAAACAATAAAACAGTCAAAAATTTATATTTTTTCTCTGTTTAAGATATAATAACTGAAATAAAACCATACAAAACATATACAGTATACTCTCCCAGTTGTGACTCTCTGGGTTGTAAAACTCTCAGTTATGAACTTTTTTAAATTTTTGAAGGACTCGCTATGCATTGCAAACTACTAGTTGTGACTCTCCAAGTTATGAATTCTCCCAGGTATGAACAAATTCCTTGTGCATTTGCTCATTCATATCTGGGAGAGTGCACTGTATTTGATGTTTTGTAGTTAACCATTATAATGGTTATACCGTTATATTCTCTAAAATGCTCTTCAATTGAATGGTTTAAAGCAGAAAATGTTAGTTTAAAGGGTTAGTCTCTTTTCTGCTTTAAACCATTCAATTAGTGAAGTCTTATAAATTATAAGTTATAATAATTATACAATTATTGTGTATTTACTGTTATAACAAATTCGAAATTTAAAATTTTAAACATAGTCTAGGTCATCTAGTGTCATTTTGGAATGTTAAAAAACATTAATTATAGATAATCTTAATTAAATAAGTAAATAATTGTAATAAAATAAACACTAATCATATAAATAAGTAAATAAAGAGTTGTCTTACCTCAAAAATTGTCGATTTTTTAATGAAACGACGGATACAGTGATTGTGTGAAACGTTTGTCACTTTAAAAGTTAAGACTCTACTCTCTAATCGAATCACTTTTAATAAACTAAACATTTTATAAGATATCATTTACTTAAAACAAATTATTTTATCAAATTTTATTCTTATAAAGAGTTATAATTTTTTCAAAATTAATTTTAAATTCTTAATATTTAAATATTGAGGCGAATCAAGAATCGCGCGAATCATACAATTAATAACAATAGTTTTATCGGTGAATGAGTTTAAATCATCACTTTTTTCATAAATTTTTAAGACTAATAATTCCTAAAAATTTTGATAAATAAAGGAATAAATGAATAAATGATATTTTGTCTTCCCTTCCCTCTACTTAAACATTGATAGAATTCAACTTTAATATAGAAATTTAAATCATTTTAATTTAAATACATTTAATTGAAAAATTTAATATTTATTATTACAAATGATTTAAATTTTTGAAAATTAATAAAAATATTTAATTTTTTAGAATTCATTGAATTATAATTTCTACTTAAAAGATGACACTTTTTATTTGACCAAATATTTTGGTTTAAAATTGAATAATGCATTCAAACTATTTGAACACTAATTAGTTTGAAAACTAACTTATTATTAAAACATATCATTAATAAAAGATTATCAATTGATCGTTTGAGCAATATGATTTATCTTGATAAATTTAATATTATTTGACTATAAAGGACGAATGATAAACTATTTGCTTGATAAACTATTAAAGGGGATATCATTAAAAGTTTACTTACAAATTAGAACAGAATATGAATTTGATTTTTACAAATAATTTATTTTAATAATTATTAATAAAAGATAAAACGAATAAGTTTTGTCTTTTTTTCAATTTTATTTATATTTCATATAAATTATTTTCAAATTCACTGAATTCTAATTATTACTTTACTATAATTTAATAAAATTAAGAAATTGCGTCAAGGTAAGTACTCGGAAAAATTTTAACTGTGAAGTGAGTTCTTTGCCATTGACCAAAGCTGTGCAAGGTACGACTAATAAAGTGATAATAGAGACGAAATACTACACAAAATCTGATCAATGTAATCATAATAATAATTGAATAGAGTATAGTTTTGACTAAAGAATTGAATATTGAGTTGTGCCAATAAATTATAAAACTTAAAAGAGTCAATTGGATTATATTAAGCGCTCGAATACTTAATTCTTTCAATTCTTCCAAATCTTCCGGAGTTTCGTTTATATATTCAAAATAATTCTTTGGACAGACTTTAGTTATATATTCAAAACCACAAAATGAACATTTAATCTGAGCCGTCAATTCCAGCCACTTCTCAATACAAGACTTATGAACAATATCTGCACTGCATTTACAGCTCTGGATTAATGGGTCGTTGCGTTTATCCAAACATATTCGGCACAACTTTTCAGTCATTTCGTTAACTTTTCTGCAAAAAAATCAAAATTCAATTAAAAATATAAAATTTGATGAAATTATATTTTTTATTAATAATCGATTTAAAGAATTTAATTAAAAAGATAACTAGAATTTAAATTCTTATCCTTTTATTACCTTCTTATCGATCACTTGATTTCTTAAAACTTTTTAAAATTTATTAATTGACTCTAAAATAAATTTTATAATATTATCGTTGGATTAGAGGATATGTTTTAATTAAAAACTTTTAATTAAATTCTCGAGAATTTTAAAACTTTTTAAAAAACGTCATTATATTTAATTATATTTAAATTATTTCTAAATTAAGATTTGTTTTTAATTTTTGGCAAATTATTAAATAAAGATATGGATTGGAATCAAATGGATAGAGTCAGACGAGGTATTCAAATAAGTATTTTTCATATTCTTATCTAAACATCTTTTTGAAGAGTTTCCCAAATGTTTGAGTTTTTATGGTAAAGGAATTGTCAATCAAATAACAAAAACTGAAAACAATCCAAAGTCTCAAACTTTAGTGGATTTGCGAACGACTTTGAAGAATGACATTAAAACTCCTCAAATCATTGATACGACAAAAAGCAAAAATTGTGAGGAAACTACTCTTAAGAGAAATGGTGTTCAGATAACTGTTGGTATAGAATCGACGCCCAAAGAAAAAATCGTCAAATTCTGTCTTCCGGTCAAATCAATAGCCATTCAAACGGTATTTGAAAACTTTAAAATAAAAATATAATTTTCATACATTTGTAAACAGGAGGAACAGGAGGTCGATCAGTTACCAGACACAAATACCTCCAATGAAAGCAACAGTTCTATGAAAAAGTCATACCAATTGAAAAATTGTTGTGCTATTATGTAATTTATCTTAAAATCAATTATTTAAACTAAGTTTTTATAAAAAATTTTCTTTTAAATCAATAAAAATTTTATTTTAAGAATAACTTTATTCCATTTTAAACGAATATTTAATGAAACAAAAGTTCAATAAAATAAACTAAATTTTACTCAAAAATTGATTTATTATTAAATCTGAAAAAATGTAAATAATATCAGTGCAAACGACAGGCTCTGATGAGTAATAATATTAAAAGAATGAAAAGCGGCGAAAGAACTTCTGAATGTGTCATATGTTTCTGTCCTTCGAGTTTGAAACACAACAAAAGTTTTGATAAAAATATAAGAAGTATTTGATTAAAACTCCAAACGGCTCTGAATAATGCAATTTTGTATTTGCCGTCAATGTATTGACGAATGAAGACAATTACGCAAAAATAGCTGAGAAGAGCGTCACAAACAAAAAGCGGTGAATGAACTGACCACCAGTTAAGCCAATGGTCACTAACAATATCATCCAATTTCAACATCAAAAGAATAGAATAAATTAAAATCGATAACAAAATCATCTGAATCTCAAAAAGTGTTATTCCAAACCATTTAATGATTTCGTGAAACGTCAAAATCATTTTTAATGTCAATACTGTTCTCAAGAACTTCTCTACGCTTTAGTTCTTCGTTTTTAAACTCTTTCTTTAAGTCACGAATCTTTTCACGACTTTTGTCACGTTTTGAGAATCTATTTAATATCATTCGTCTTCTTTGTGAGGACACACTTTGCTCTCCATTTATTAAATCGTCGAGTTTTGACTGCAATAGTTGTCTGGCAATCACTCTATTCCTTTGTTGTAATCTATCTTGGTGACACTTTACCACAATTCCTAAACAAATCAGTAGTTAAACATATGATTAACAAAAGTGTCTAAACCTGTGGGCAAATGAGTCAATTGGACACAATTTGACAGTTTGTTAACGTTTTGACCTCCGGGTCCACTGCCGTGAATATATACTTCGTTTAACTCTTTTTTGTTGAGAACCGGAACTTTTGATTTATCTATTTTTTGTTTATTAAGACAACTATTAGTCGAAAAATTGAACCAAATTTGTTGAAACACTTGATTTGATCCAATAAAACGATTTGTTTTTACAAAATTAAAAATATTTGCTGACATTTAACACATTTATGACATTTAATTAAATTAAAAAATCGGATCAATAATCAAATTAATCGCTTTTTATTGAGAAATGAAAGTCCTTTCTGTGACATTAAAACCATAGATTAGTATAAATGAATATTAATATTATGTAAACAAAGTGTTGAATACCTGATAATAGAAATGAATGTCGTTTTCATTCGTTAAGTCTTTGTTTTTGTTGAACTCGTGTTTCACTCGATTCAGATAAAACTGTCGGTCAGTAAATACCAATTGATTTGAATATTTCAATAACCGCTTAAATAAATTTAATTTATCGATACGTGAAATACCAGTCATTATATGAGGAGTGAATAAACACAAATGTATTGCAAAGCATTGAATCGATAGTCGGAGTGAGTCTTAGCGTCTGATCCAATGGTTGGGCGCATGTGTTCCACAATGAGAGCTCACTCTGAGAAACCTATCGATGTATTTATGAATTCCTATAAATACTATATAATTATCTCAAATGCTATAAATGTGTTTAAAGTGACAAAATTGAGACAAAATTTGTCATTTGATTAAGAATTAAATCAAATCTATTGATTGAATGAGAAATGTTTGGCAAATGTTTGTCCATAAAATGCGCACAATTGTCAACAATCCATAACCAAATCTGCAGTCTTTTGGTCTGCATTGCAATCATTATCACTAATTTTATTCATGTTTACCCCTTTTTTCTCTAATTATGTAAGAAGTGGTCAGAATCTGATCCATGTCTACAATGATATCTTCCAAATCGATGCCAATAATGTTTGGATCAAATTTTTGATTAATTTGTATTTAATTTCATATTTAATGCAAAATATTTAGAAATCAATCGATTCTTTGCTTAATGTAATTGCAATCAATGTTTGCACTGATTTTAATTGCAATTCAATTGTAGTGAACTAAAAGTCAAACGATATTTAAATGATTTATTGCTTTAAATATAATGACTGATGTAATGAGTGATCTCTCAATTCCTTCATTGATGTCACAAATAAATCAAATGTTTATTAGTAGTGACCGGATTGCCATCAAATCGCAATCTGATTACCCCCAACACAGCCTTTGACTACAACTCTTCCGTATGATAGAGACCAAGAAGTGCTTTATTCGAAGCCATCATTGGGTCTGTTTTAGTGATGTGTCGGACAAATTGGTGTCCAAGTGGTCACCATTGCCCTGAAGTAAGCGATTAATTAATTGAATCATTATTAAGTCATTATTAACTATTATAATATGATTTGCATTTAAATCCATTTAAATATCAATCATTTATTTCTCATATTTCGAGAAATTATGATTCAATTGAATGAAAACAACAGAATATCGATTAAAGAATATTCTCAACAATTTTACCATTAATTCATTAATTTATTAATTAATTTAATAATAATTGCATTTATTTTATTAAATAATTTAATAAATAGTTTATTTGAAATAATTATCAAAATTTTGAATAAAATAATTTTATTTGATTTTAAGAATAATCTCAACGAAAAACAATACTTATTATCGCTTTTAATCTGATTTGTATCTCAAATAACTTTATTTGAAAGAAATGTTTATAACATAAAAATAAACTTAAATTTTATTGAATTTTTTGTTTTATACAATAAAATCACAAAATTATGGATTTTTTATTTTAGGAAATTATTGTCGTATTATTAAATTATTTATGAAAGGAAAGGTCTGTGCGCTGACCCCCGAGGCTCCAACTTTTGAAAAGAGCAGAATATAAGAGTTATATAAGTTTTTAATTCGACTATTTTTAGTTCAAAAGTTGTTATTTGATTGAAACACGTTTACAAACATTGGTTTAGAGTTTATTTTAGTTTTGATTCAATGATTAAGTTTAGTCGACTCCTGACTACTTCTGACTACTTCTGACTACATCTGACATTTGCCACTTATTTGTTTACAAATATATAAAACCTCAATCTATCACTCAATTAAAAGTGAAACAATCAGTTTATGGCTATTTATGGAAGTGATCTCTGATCCAAACAAGACATCTCAGTTCTGTCTCACAAATAGCATCCCTTATGGCCGACATTCGGCTCTTGTTTTGTGACATCAGTTCAATATTGAAAAGAGATTAGATATTGTCATATAGTTGTAGAAAGTGTTGTAAAGTGACCCGCATTTCATAGTCTATTGCATTCCTTTACTAATTACCACAATTTGTTTAAACTTTAAAGTAAAGTAAATTTCAAAATTTTGAATCAAAACTTTTGGATTATTTAATCAATTTAACGTTTAATCAATTTTTTTGGAAATAATTTTGAAAATTATTTTGAAATTAATTAATAACTCAATTATTTTACATCAAAAATGGATTTAAGAGTAAAATTGAAGAATAATTAATATAAGAGTCGATAATATTGACAAAAGAGTGTTTGTTACAGGGCTTAACATGTATGCTAGTCTTTGCTATATTCTCGGCTGTGCTGGGTATGTTCCAATTCGGCTACAATACCGGGGTCATTAACGCACCACAAAAGGTGAGTATTATTATTGATTTTAGATACAATTTTTTTCTATTGTTTTATGAATTGACGTTTAAGTAATGAGAGTCACCGACAATATTAAGTCAACCAAAAGACTTCATACATACAAATATTGAATAAATTGTTCCCAAACTCTTGTATTCATTGAATTTATGTTCAATGCATATATAAACCGATCGAAACTCAATTTCGGTTAAGTTTTGTATTTTTTTTTGAATTTTTATTGGATATTGGTTTGCACTTCAATACAGAAAACATTTGAGACTACAATACAATACATTATCGTTGAGTTGTAATCAAGAAAACATAGAATTCGATTTATAAATCATTACTCTTTTCCTACACTTTTCCTATTTATTGGTCACTTGTTTTGAATGACACTAAATATCGATAATTTCCCCCAAATTTTACGCCATTTATATATATGTTTCGATTTAATGTCAAATTGAGTCTAATATATGATTATTTGTAGCGAAAAGAATTTTATATATTTGTCTAACAGTTAGCTATTAGTCATGAAATCCTAATTTGCAAAAAAATGTCAATTAATTTATTGAAACGACTCACGTCTCTTAAAATACTTTATTACTGTTCGATAGCCAAACATTTTGTTAATAATATTAATAATAATAACTTATTATTAATAAGAATAGTATTTCAAAATTAATCCCTTTTCATGATTTTAAACTATAATCACTTTAATTTGACTCAAATTAAGATTCTGTTGGCATAAATGGTTACCATTTTTTTATTCATTGGTATTTCATAATCATTCCAATGATTTCATAACTAAATAGGAGAACAATTTGTCTCAAAATTAAAAGCCTTTTGTTGAATAACTATGTATTAAATTACTAAAAAATACATTTCGAGTAAAATTTTAACTTAAATTTAATGGCTTTTATAGACGTGAAGTGAAATAGGAATTAATCAAATTATTTGACACTTAACTCAAAGTGACTTTTTATTGATTTAAAAAACGTTAGAAAAATGTTTCGATTCATTGAATGCTTTACAACAAAATTATGAGGAAATTTAGGTGAATTGTACTCGATTTTCAAAACCAAATCCCACTTAACTCAAACCGAACCCAAATCATGAAACGAGAACAGGTGTGAAGTCGAAAGATTTTTCATAAAAGAATCCGAAATTTGTTTATTAAGTGTTTATTTATAAAATCTTTGACACATAAATCAAAGTTAAATCTTAGAAATAATAAATTGAATGAAGACATTAAACTCTGTTAAAGGGAATCCACAAAAGTTAAAATTCCTTACATTTTATGATTTATTTGGAATTGAAAGCAAACTTTCCAATACATTAGTTTATTGTTTAGAACAATTATATTTTGAGCAAGTATCATTTTCTTAATCTCACCTCAGTATTTGATTTTTTTCAATTCGTTCGATTCTTAATATTAATATCAAGAATATTAAAATTTTCTTTGATAACAAACAAATTATTATTATTGATGAAAAAATTAAACTTTTAATTACAATTAAATAGCAATCATTTGATTTATCCATTTCTGAAAAACAACACTCTTTTGAATTAATAAAAATATGTTCTCTTATAAAACTTTGAGCATCACTTTTTGATAGTTTACACTAAATTTTGAAAAAATGTTACCATTTTTATTCATTTATCAAAAGGTTTTAAAGAATTTAAGCTCAAATTTTTTTCCTAAAAAAGATCTGAAGTTTAAAATTAAAATCAATTTTGGTTTAACTCATTTTGGCTTTAAATGAATTAATGAGACTTTTGTTTAATTTTGTAGATTTTAGAAGACTTTATAGCAAATGTATATAAGACCAGAACCAGTAAATATATGACGGAAGAGATGTTAGCCCTTCTCTGGTCGGTTACTGTCAGTGTGTTCGCTGTCGGTGGAATGATAGGCGGTATATCCGGCGGTGCTATCGCTGATTATTGTGGAAGGTTTACACAAAAGCATTATTTTGAACCATTGGATCATTTATAGCGATTTGTTTTCAATAGGAAATGCGGACTACTTCTCAATAATGCCATAGCAATACTGGGGGCAACCCTTATGAGCTCAAGTCAATTATTTCGTAGCATTGAATGTTTGATTATGGGTCGTTTCTTCATTGGCCTAAGTTGTGGCCTCAACACCGCACTCGTGCCTATGTCTGTCCCTTTTTATTCCATTCTTTAAAATAATATTTAAATTATTGTTATTTTATATTTAAGGTATTTGTCAGAAATAGCGCCAATGACTCTGAGAGGAGCTCTTGGTATTAAATTAAGTTTTCTATATTTCATAACTCAAATGTTTATTTTCTCTTAAATTAAGGAACTGTCAGTCAATTGGGAGTTACAATTGGACTCTTATTATCTCAAATCTTAGGCCTTCCAATAATTTTAGGCACACGGGATGGATGGCCCTTCTTATTAGGTGTGGCATTCATTCCAGCGGTCCTCCAATTACTTTTACTTCCTATGTGTCCCGAAAGCCCCCGATATTTGCTTATAAGCAAAGGAAGAATCACTGAAGCGCGATATGGTTTGCTTACATTCAATCATTTATTCTTATCTAATGAATGCATTTCTTATCCAAAGCTCTTCAAAGACTGCGCTGTACTTCAGATGTTGAGGACGACATCGAAGAAATGAGAATTGAAGACAGAGCACAACAACAAGAGGCCAGAGTCAGTCATTTCAATACAATGTTTTATGAATCACAATAATTGTGACACTAATGTGTTTGTTGTGAATTTTTTTTAGATAACCATGTTACAATTAATTCGGAATCGGTCTCTACAGACACCACTAATAATCGGAATAATAATGCAATTATCTCAACAACTCTCAGGAATTAACGCTATTTTTTATTACTCGACAAATATCTTTACATCTGCCGGACTCAAAGAAGAAATGGCCAAATATTCGACAATTGGTGTCGGCGTCGTTATGGTTGCCATGACTTTAGTCTCCATTATGTTAATGGATAGAACCGGACGCAGAACTTTACATCTCTATGGCTTAGGTTTGACTGATTAACAATTTTTATCTCAAATTCATTGTTATCGATGTCATTCTTAGGAGGAATGTTCATAACATCTATGTTTTTAACAATTTTTCTTCTCTTTGGGGTAATTCATAATTTTTTCAATAAATATATATATTATTAGATGAGTGATAGAGAAGAGACACTTTAGAGACACTTTAGACCTGTGTCTGAATGTATCGAATCTGAATCACTCTATTAGATATATATAACATTTTTCGATGAATTTTAGTTTTTATACAAATGGATGGCATATATGAGTGTATTCAGTACTTTGGTATACGTCGTCTTTTACGCTATCGGTCCGGGTATGTCTCCAATCATTTACTTATAAATTATTAGTAATAATCAAATGTTTTCCAAACATTTATTAATTAACTTTAGGTTCAATTCCATGGATGATAACCGCAGAACTGTTCTCTCAGGGCCCGCGACCGGCAGCCATGAGTATCACTACATTAGTCAATTGGTTTACAAATTTTGTGGTCGGATTAGCGTTTCCTCTAATGACTACTTATAATGAGGTAATATTCTGTTGTTATTCTTAATTAATATTTTATTTAATTAATTGTTTTCTAACAGAACGCTATCGAAAGATATTCTTTTCTTCCGTTTACTGTATTTTTGGCAATATTTTGGATTTTCACATATTTTAAAGTTCCCGAAACTAAAAATAGAACTTTTGAAGAGATATCGGCTCTCTTTAGAAAAGACGACTTCATAGCTATAGATGACGTGCAGTTCTCACACAAATCCAGTTCTGGTGATATGTTTTCGCATAAGTCAAGCAGTGGTGATATCATCTTCGATGAAAAGAATTTGGAGTCATGTAAGCAACAGAATTACAACACTATTCCCGGAACCACTTCTTCCAGTTTGTGATTCTATCGTTTTTTAAATATAAATTGATTTTATTTTTTAATTTTTTATAATTTATACCAAAATTAAATTTTGATTTAATAAATTGATTTAAATTTAATTTTTATGTCTTTTTGTTTTCAATATTTAAAATTAATTTTTAAGTTGACTTTTGTTAGAAAGTTATGGTAATAATTATGAGACAATTGGATCGACAGGTTATTTACATCATCACCACCACTGCCATTACGGCGATTCATCCGATGCTATACTATCGCACACAACGCCTCCGCCACCCATTCCTCACACGAGTAGAAAAAAAGTATCGGTCGCTGCGCTTAAAGACAATGATTTCACTCCAAATCACGTTATAATTGAGGATCAACTGTGACAATGAATGTCTTCTACCAACAAAGAAAAAGACACTAATTGTGCGCTAATTTGTGTAAAAATGTATAAAAACCGACTTTTATTGGATTCGCGATTCGTTTTCACAAATAGTTAAAAATGTAAATAAATATTAAGACATTTAATGGTTTTGAGGAATGACTGTTATAATCAAAAACTGTTGTTTTCATAAAAGCTTTACTAAAATATTTAATTCAATGTCGACCGAATCGATTGTGAACAGCATTACTGCTCAAGAAATCACTTAAACATTTCCAGAGTGCTATCGCACAGGACTTCCCTACAGTTCACAAACAGTGCCAACAAATTAAATAAATTGTTCGGAAATCGCATAACAAAAAACTCATCAAATTTTCATACATTTGTCGAAAGTTTCTTAAAATTCATTAAAAAATGAAACAAATAATTAATTTTTTAGATTTTGTTTTTAAAGTTTAAGCAATCATTTAATGCAGAAGTGATTCAGTTCTTGAAAATATCATTTAATTACACTTTAAGTGCTTTCAATCCCTAATTTGAGAACAGAATTATCCCAAACTATGCATTGAAATGTCATTCCGAAGAAGTTTTGACCAAAAGTCTGACAAAATAGTCATCGGAATTGAAAAATTCAAATCATTTGACACTAGAAGTGGAGAAAATTCAAAGAAAATTATACAGAAGTGATGAGTGACTATTAGTTAATTCATTTGACATCAGAAAAACAATTATTAAAATAAAGTGTGTTTTGTTTTGTGCTTTCCTTCCCTTTCCGTTAATATGAATGTATTCTTAAGACATTCAAGAAATATAAACAATTAGTTAATAACAAATGAATTTTTAATTGTTTAAAAAAAATGAATTAACGAACAATTAATGAATAATAATATAAACAAAAAAATTGAATCATTTTTTAGAAAAAATGTGGTGTTTTTGTGCCTTTTTTAAAGACTGAAAAACAAAATCCTCATTCAATTCAAACTCAATTTTAAGTGTTTTCTCTTAATTTTAAAGTAATTTTAAGATTGTTTTAACTGATTTTTAATGACATCAAAACTGATTTCTTTTTGATTATTAGTCAACAGCTGTTGAATGGGTTGTAAACCATTTTCTTCTGATTTAATTTCATTTAAATCAAACGTTTTTTCTACAATCGATTCATTGATTTTCTTGACTTTTGTTTGTTTCTAAACAAAGTTTTTGAATAAAAAAATTAATAAAATAATCAAAAAAAGCGATTAAAGAGAAAACACTGATTTTGTCGGAAAACAAAGAAATTGTTTTAAAAAATAAATTACTTTAATTATATTATCGATGGTTTGGTTAACAGTTTTGTTATTAATTGAATTGTTTTCATAAATCATTTCATTTAATTGAATTTGATTTTGCATTTTGTCGACAATTCGCTCAAAATGTTTCTAAAGTAAACAAATATTAAGAAAATAAAAGATAAAAATGAATATTAAATACAATAATTGATTGTAAATCAAATGGACTTAACATTAAAAGACTTCATTTCCATTTTGTGCGCTTTTTTCCCCATTTTCTCGACTTTGGCCACAGTTTTACATAAGTTCTTGTGTCCCAAAATAGATCCAAACTCTTGATTTAATTCAAGCAATAATTGCTTTTGAAGTGAAGGAAATTCATCCGAAACTTCTTTATTTTCATTCATTTTTTTTTAAAATTTATTTTCAAATTCTTTATAAACAAAACAATAAATTTTGGCGCTTTTAGTGTTGGGTCACTCATATATAACGTTACGTTTTTTTGTGTAAAAGTAAGTGACGAATGTTTGTCGTCATTCAGTTGTTGTTTACGTTTTGATTATTTTGTCGTTTATTTAAAATGAATTTAAATTTGTTTTACTTCTCTCCGATTCATCGAAAGACAGTTTTCGTTGAATTAAAAACTAATGAAAGTATTGAAGATTTGTATAAAAGGATTTCATTAAAAGAGGTAAACATTTTTTGTCATTTATTGTCATTTTTGATGCATTTCTTAATTTGTTGTGTTTTCAGTCAATTCCAGAAAATGAATTCAAATTGTATTCAAACGGAAAGCGATTGGAAACGATTAAACATTTAATAAATGATTCGGTCATTGAATTGCATTTCTCTCTTAATGGAGGAAAGGGTGGTTTCGGTTCAATGCTTAGAGCGATTGGCGCTCAAATTGAAAAGACTACTAATCGCGAGGCCTGTCGTGACCTCACCGGTAGACGTCTTCGGGATATCAACGAAGAAAAAAGAATAAAAGAATGGATTAAAAAAGAAAAGAAAAGAAAAGAAGAAATGGAAGAAAGAAAACGACAAAAGTTGGAGAAAATGACACAAAAACCAAAGATTGAGTTCAATGACATTGAATTTGAAAAAACTCGAAATGAAATCCCGGATATCGTCGACGAAGCACTTCATTATGGATTAAAAATACAACAAAAAGGGGGACAAACGGCCGGTCCTTCGGGTTTACAAAAACGGAAATCAGAGGAACAGTTAAATCAGAATAAACTAAAGAAAAAAACAAATCTTTGGATCGAAGAATGTATTGATATCGAAGACAGTGAAGAAGATAACGAAGAGATCATTACTAGTGATTGTATTGAAGAGCACAACACAAGTGATTCCGTCCAAAATGATTCCGAAACAACTAATGTTTGCCAAACAATAGAGTCTTCAGAAGAAGAAACGCAAAAATCAAATGAAGAGAAGACGACAGAAGATAATTTTGATGAACCAAAAAGTTCTTCAGATTCGACAGATATTGAAAAGAGTGAATCCATTGCCACAGATATTCAACAAACAAATACTTCAATTCAAGAATCAATGAATGAAAGTAATAAAAAGTCAGTTTTTCAATCTTTAAATCTCATGGATTTTGAAAACATTCAACAATTGGAAAGTTTAGGATTGGATCGACTAAAACATGCGTTAATGGCTTTAGGTTTGAAATGTGGCGGAACTCTTAATGAGAGGGCAAACCGTTTGTGGTCTATAAGAGGTTTAAATATCAGTGATATTCCAAAAAAATTATTCGCGAAAAAGAAATAATTTTTGTCTTTAATTTCATTTTATATAAAACTTAATTAATTCAATGATTAAATGCTATAAAATTAACTTCAATTAAATATTATTTTCTTCTTTTTAAAACTTTAGATATAATCGATGAGATAATTGTCACCATTTATTGTTTCAATAATTTGTTTTAAAATATATTTTCATGTTTTTCTTTTTTCTTTATTACACTCAACCCACAAGTTCTATGAACTGACCAGGTTTTGTGAACAAAAGGGTCTGTACGGCTATGTTCATAAAACTTGTGGTTAACTGTATTTTAAGCCATACTTTGAATCAAATAAAACTAAAGTTTAAACTTTTTTTCTTATCATTCAATTCATTCTTATCTCAGGAATGAGAAAAAATATAGTTTCAGATATTTTTAAGTCATGACAAAAGTAATGCCTTTTGTTCGCGATATTCGATTAATCCATTTTTTTAATCCAATCGGGTTAAAAAGTGCACAAACGGGATACTTTAAATCACTTAATCGTTTAAAGATCGGAAATTTCCGATAATTTTTATTTCTAGCAATGATTTTTCATATTTTGAGGAAAACCATCCCTTTATTCTATAAATGTTTTCTATAGATATAAAGAGTTTGAATTTAATCAAAGTTGAGATCATTGAGGGCTACCTCTTTGACCAAATGAGATCCAATCGAAGGCATAACAGATGTGAACATCAGTTTCAGTGTTTATTTTATCGATTCTGTGGTTTTGTTTGAATCTTTAGATTATTTTGATTACAACATAAACACAGAAATAAAAATAGGAATAAAAATATTAATTGAGAACCGATTGAATAAACGAATGATTTATCGAAAATTAATATCATTTTTATTTTCTTTCAAATAAAACTTCATTTCAGTAATAAATATACATATTTTTAAAAAATTATTAAATTAGTGGTGAATCGATTGAAACAAAGAATGCATTTAACAAATCAATGATTAATGAAACGACAATTTTAAGAATTTGTACAAAAATTATATATAAATGGAATGAAATAATTGGAACTAATGGCAAGAATGACAATTATCTGATCCACTGACTGGGTATCCATTGAGGTTCTCGTTCTAAAGCATTGATTTCTCTGAGCAATTCCTGATAAGCTCTTTCGATATCAGTGATCGATAAAATCATATCGAAGTAATGGCCATATCGGGCCTCTATATCGCGCGCCTCATCAATGATTGACTGTAAGTCTGTGGCGGCACTACTGTTGTCGTAGTGTTGTTGAGGATTACTGGCAGTCATTGTCATCAATCGATTGAGTTTCTCGATTTGTGCGGGAGGGGCCACAAACACAAAGTATGGCTTCAGTTTAGCCCCTTTTATATTAAATCAAAGCTTAATATTTATTTAAAATAAATTAAAATTCGTACTGACCCGCCTGTCCCTGTCTTAACAATGGAATGGAATGGACGTGAAGATTAAGAACACATATCTTTCCCGATTGAACAACAGTTTCAATGGCAGAAAGAGATGTTCCGTAATAATTGCGTTCATACTCTCCGTGTTCTACAAAACGGGCTAAACATCCGATTAATGCAAATATGATTCAATTATTGAGTACTAAAGAATAAGTGGCACAAAGTATTACCATCTTTGATGTCTTGTTCGAACTGTTGTCGACTAATAAAGTGATAATCTATTCCATCGATTTCTCCCTCTCTTCTAGACCTTGAAGTGTGAGGAACGGCAGCGGCAAACCTTTCGGTGTCGTGCATTAGTCTTTGTCTGAGTTCGTGTCGACCTATATTTGTGGGTCCAATCAATACAATCGGACGCTATATATAAGACACAAATCAAAAGAAAACACTTTAAGCAACGATTGAATCAAAAATTGAAGCATTCATTCAATGCTTTCAAATAAACTAAAAGACAATCAATTTCTTTGCCTTTTCTTTCACTTTCAGACATCAAATTAAATGTAAAAAATTATTTATAGCTTTCTTTCAATGAATTCATTACTTGTTTTGAATTAGATATCAATAATAAATATAAGAATAATTGAAAGACCAAAACAGCGCTTATTATTGCAATCAATGATTGTATTGACTGTAAGTTTATTGTCAATCATCGATACAATTAAGTGATCCGAATATTAAATATATAAAAAAAATATGTGTTAATACGTTAATTAAATCCATTGATTTTTATAGTTTTGGTTTTAGATTTAATGTATAAAATATATATAAGATCAGATAAGATAAGTAAAGATAGGTAGAAAGGTCATTTAATAAGATTGCTATTTAATTAGATCCAACCACTAATTTAATGTTTAAAATTAAAGAACAAATTAATTGTTATTCTGTTCCCATTCTGTTCTCATTCAAAAGACCCTATTCTTCAAAACTTATTTTTAAAATTCTAATACAATCCATCCCCGATATAAGCGATCCATTGGTGCAGCAAAAAGTTGTTGCCTATATCGGGGTTTGCCTATAAC
>JAQFZM010001696.1:0-16785 GCA_034695785.1 Galumna obvia | reverse complement strand
ACGAGCATTTTATAAAATTTAATATATTTTATATAATATTGTTAAAATTTCATTATGTTTAAACTTAAAGAAGGGTAATTTGGTAAATTTTTTGACAATTATTTAAGTTTCCATAAGGAATGAAAATTAGTAAGTGAGAGAGAAAGAGGGAGAGAGAGAGAAAAGAGAGAAAACACAGCCTACCACTTTGCTCGGTTTCTATCTAAAATACAAAATTTTCATGTTACAAACAAAAGGATTGGTCTAATGGAAGAGCACAACCTTCTTCTTCTTTTGGTTCAATTTTATGCGCTGCATAAAACGGGTCGTGTAGTATAGGTTGGTGAGCCGTTAAATAAGTTGTGTAGGCCGGTAGAGTTGGTGGACCAATAGAGTAGGTGGGTTGGCCGTTAGAATGGGTGGGCAAACCGGTAAAGTGGATGGGCTAGCCGGTAGAGTGGGTGTGCTGGTCGGTAGAGTATATGGGTAAGTCGGTAGAGTGTGTGTGTGGTTTGGTAGATTAGTTGGTGGGTGGGTGGGTGCGAAACGATTACATATACTACACTTACTATGTAAATGTAGTGAAAAATAATGTAATTTCAATAATTATAATTAATGTGGAAAATGTGATCTTACCCTGATCAATCACAAAGGTAAGGAATGCCATGAAAAATTGTTTATAAATTTTAAATTTGAGTATCATTATTTTGTGACCAAGCATATATCAGACATACAGTGGCGGCGTTAATTGGATTCCGGTGGTTTGGTACAATATCTCCGCAAATATTTATCGGAATAAAATTATTTTTTAACCCCAAATATGATTTTGCTGTACGATTATGATGATGTAAAAATTTCTAATTTACCTAGTATAAATTTTTAAAAATTTACTATTTTATCAAATGTCTTATTTTGGACAGATGTTCGGAAATAATAAATTCTTTTGATTATTATTATATACTAGTTCAAAAATTAGTCTATATGTGTTTTTTTGTTTTTCAATATTCTAATTAGTTTTGGAAAAATCAGCTCGCAAATTTCAAAATTTTCAAAATTCAAATTGATCTTGTTTAAAGGTTTCTTAACCAATTTTGATGAAACAAATTTATTAAAATACAGAATGACATATAATATTAATTTACCAAGTTTCATAAAAATATCTTAACTGTTGACAAAATTATTGTTGTTAAAGTATTTCCCTATATAAACTTATATAAAAAATATTTGCTTTAATAGACATTAATGATAATATTTATTTATAGTTGAATTTACTTTATGTTCAATAAATTTGAAAGTTGTAGAGATTTTTTAATGAAACTTGGTAAACACATACAATATATAGTTTTGCACAGGATCCTCACTTTCCGTATGCTGATTCGTATGAAAGCTTTATAAATAATGCATGGTAATAAGTACGTATAATAATAAAATGATCCTTATATCATTTGATTTGTAATAAGTAAGATATTAGAAAACCCCTGAATAATTTTTAGACATATATTTATGAATGAATCAAAAATAAATTTCAATGAAAAACGTTTTCATAAAAATTAAGTTCAAAAACAAACTTTAATACAAAATTAAGGATTTGTTGAAAAATGTTGCATGTTCTATTTTAAAGCTTGAAACTTTAATCAGCATACGGAAAATGAGGATCCTGATTAAAATGTAAGATAAATTAATTCTAGATAATTTAGAAATTTAGTTGTACATATTATTTTACCTAATAAAATATAATATAATTACCTTGCTAACTACTTTGCCAATGACCCCATTCCAAGTATTATTCAATTGCTTTCGACCCCATTTATAGTTGAAGTCAATTATATCAAACGTAAAGTTTAAACTTTTACTCAAAACATAAGTTTTGATTCATATCCCTTAAATAAGTTGGTGCCATTAATCCATGTTATAAATGGAGGAACCTATTGATCAAGGTAAATTAAAGGTTATAGAAAAATGTCAAGGTAAATTAAGAATATATAATAACTTAAAATAATTTTTAAAATTTAAGTTAATATTTATAAATATATTTTTTTTATTATAATATTCTTGGTTAATCCATAAAAATGGCGTGGACTCATTATTGAAGATCTATATTCTTTGAAATTTTTGAAATACCTGGTTCATTGCAATTTTTAGAACAAATTACATTATATATAAATAATAATTAAATTTATTCAAATTTTAAATAATTTTCTGACAAGATTATTAACTTAGAAACTTATCTCTTACTCTTTTCTATGTATTTTAACCTAGATTCATTATAATCTATTTTCTCATTAATTTTCTTAAGAAATATACAAACAAATGCATATATAAAAACATTAATTATAGTTTTCTGAAAAAAAAACTTTCAATATATTGAAGAAAATATTAAATTGCAAATATTATTCATATTTTGTTTGAGAAAATTAACAAGACATATAACATAAATTCCTTATAAAAGTTATTAATTATTTAAAAAAACAAAAAAATTAATAAAAAAGTTTACTAATTAAATATAACAATATTAAATTCATTTAAATTTTAAATGGTTATTTTGAATTAAGCTTATTCACTTAGAAATTTATCTTATTCGATTGTTTGTATGTATTTTAACCTAAATTCATGATAAACTGCCCCAACTTTAATTTATTTTAGAAATAAATATGTAAAAAATTACTTTCAATATTAAAAATAAAATATTCAACAAGCTACTGTAGCTACATTTTTTTCTACCAATTATTAAATAAACTTTCAATATTCAAAATTAACAAGAACTATTTTAATAATTATTTTTTTCCGAAATAAAAAAATATATTCCTTATAAATAATAATTTATGAATTATTAAAAACAAAAAAAATGATTAAATGGTTGAGTTTTCTTTAACAACATAATTGTTAAATTATTAATGATATAGTTGTGTTACTAATTTTAGATGTTATTAGAGGTTATAGTTAAAGCTTCGTTTTATTCCACTTATGTAGTGATTGGAATCCATATAATGGAGACAAATGTTTAAAAATATTGATAAACTCCAAAGTTATAATGAAGCAAGTACAACCTGCAAAGTGTAAGATAATAATGCATATTTAATAACTCTTAAAAACTTTATAAAGATATATAAAGTTATAAAAACTTTAAATTTTATCATAAATTAATCTAATTCTCAATCAATTATTAATATAATCCAGTACATTTCCATATCCGAATCGACATATTTAATGGACGCACCTCTTCATTGGTTACCATAAATCGGGTATCAATTGATTTACCCTCACATTCACAACCGGTGAGAACCCATTTACTCCAATTTTCATTAATTATTTTTACAATTCCGATGATATCCCTTTCACAACAATGTTCTGTATAATTCTGTGATTGTATTGATATTAACCTTGGTGAATTTTCTTCTCATTGTTCACCAAATTGTGCTGCTTTACCACCCAATACTCTAAAAAATACTCCTTCATATTCAATGCTGATATTCCAATCATATGACCCTGGGTGATTTATTCTTAGGCAGTTGTATATAAGTAAAACCAATTGGTATTATATTTGATTTCAGTTGATTTAATTATGAATTTATTTCATTCTTCAGTTTAAAAAAAATTTCTTTTAATATATTTTAAATGCTCTGGTTTATTTAGAAGAATTGCTTTATTATAACCACTAATATAATTTCTAAATATAATTATCAAAAAAGGAATATACCTTAGATGAGTTAACAAATATTTGTGATCCTGTTAAAAAATATAACCTGTTGCTGATAGTTAATGAGGCAGCTCAGTTTTACATATATGAAGAGCCTCAGCATATAAGAATAGGTAAATATAAAAATAAACATGAAAATTTATAAAAAAAATTTAAATATATTAACCTAGCTACACTGCCTGGAATGTTTGAAAGAACTTTAACCCTTACTAGTGGGGAAAGGCATTTGGTAATACTGGTTGGAGGGTTGGCTGGATAATTGGTCCTGAAGCTCTTCTTTGGCCCATGTCCAGTAAGATAGGCTCTATATCCAAATCTACTAAAATGCAAATCAGTTTCTCACTGGAAATAGAAGAGGAGCTCAAGATATGGGGAACACCACAATCGCATTTCGTCAAAGCCAGAAAAAGAGTTAAAGGGGCCCTTGATCAATTAGTGGCTATATTGAATTCAGTGGGGACTGACATAGTTGTGCCCACCGCTGGCTACTGGGTTTGCGCTAACATTACTAAATTAATGGAAAAAATTAATCTAGATGGTTTCTGAGTTCCCAGACCAGGAATGAGTCTCAATAAATATTTGCTGATAAAAGAGGTTATTAATCATGTTATTAAAATGTTATTGTTAAATTTTAATAAATATAACTTAATAATGTTTAGAAAGTTGCAATTTATCCATTGACCTTGTTCTATTCAGAAGAGAATTGTTGGCAAGCTGAATACTCAATAAGATTCACTAATTTCACAACTGAAGAAACACTGAATAAACTTGCTCAAATATTTGGCAAAATATTTTAGCAAGATGAAGAAAAAATAAGACAAGTAATGTTATGTGCTCAAAGAAGGATCATCATTCATTTATCAAGATCATTTGGGAAATATAAATAATGATTTATAATCCCTTTTAATATTTTGATTTAAATCCTTATTTTTTAAGTAAATTATTTGACTGAAATTTATCTTCAAATAAATTAATTCATTATAATTACCAAGATTAACCTTTTGGACATGTTAAATAAAGATAAGAGTAGTATACTACTGTGGATATCTCTTTTCCCGCCAAAACTGAACCACGTGACCAAACCTGTATTTTTTCCCGCCAAAACTTTATCACAGGACCTGACTTTATATCTCTTTTTCCGCCAAAAATTTTATCACGTGACTTGACATCTACTTTTTCAAAACTTATTACAATGAAAACCTAGCTGAACCACGCGATAAATTTATAGCATCCTTTTGTCAAAATTTTATTACGTGATCTGACCTTTATATTTTCAATCAAAATTTTATCATTTATTTTAATTAAAATTTAAATTTTAAAATATATTTTCTAAATTAATTTAAATTAATAAAACCAAATTTTAAATGAAACACTTGCATCACTCTTTAAATAACACAGAAAAACGTTGAGTTTCTTACCATTTAATCTCTGTAATCCTTTGTATTCATTTTTTTGAAAAATATTAATAAATCATAAAATCACCTAGTTAAATTTTATATCACGGGAAAGCTATTTGAATTCTGAGCACGATAGTATAATTTATATTATATAATAATTGAATTATATTAAATTAAAATTTTGAACTTAAAGGGATTATCTTAAAAGATTAGTAAAAAGGACTAACTCTTCAAATTAAAAGTTGAAGACAGGTATTCTTTCGCGCCAAAACTGATAGTTGAATAATAAGGTTAATATTTAGTTAATTACTAATTAAATTTTATATTAATAATAAATTTTTTATTTAAAAATAACTAATGAAATGTATTCAAATGTTTTTATAATTAAAAATAAGAAATTTTTTTAAATTAAAATTGCAAGTTTAAAAACAGGTTATGAGCTGTAATAAAAAATATACGTCTTTTAATTACAAATGGTTAAATTTTAGCTAAAATTTACTCATTTTTTAAAAATTTAATGTTTTTTTGAAATATGAATTCAGATAATAGAACGTACTTTTTTAAAGAGTTTTTTCTCTAGTGAGCGAATATATAATAGTGCAGCTTACTATAAAAATATTTAGCCAAATATTTGAAAAATGGCCTAAAGTTTAACGAAGAATTGCAAATTTTGATACAAAATTTTGCGAGGATAGATTGTTTGTCGATCGAAAAGGAGAAAGGAGGAGAGAATTGTAGTTTTTGACTCTAAAATTGACAAAGGGTCTACAAATTTCCTTTTTGACTAAAAAGGTCGTTGCGGTGATGAAGTTGTCACCATCCCTACAAATGATGGTTGTTTTATCATAGCCATTTACCCAAAAATGCACAGAGAACGGTCAGGGATAAAGCGTTATCTACATTTAGTGGACACCGTTCTCCACGAGTGCATTCACGCCAAAAAATGGGTAATTGATGAAGATGATGATAGGCAAGATCGTCATTGTGGTGGTCATACGTTAAATTTTTGTGAAGATGTGTAAAAGTTTCAAAAGCTTTTGGTTTAAGATTCAAAAATGTTGGTCCAATATATTATCCAGGATATGAGAGAGTCCTCACCATTAAATATAACAACTCTTGGAGTGATGAGTAGAATTACGTTAGACAAGTTTTAAATCATTTCCGGGATTTTGTAAATTTTTTAAAGATAATAAACTTGTGTCGTACAAAGTTTTTAATAAATAAAAAATGTATAATTTTATTTATGAAAATTAAATAAAATTCAGAATTTAATAAAACCATTCAATTGAAAATAAAATCATTTATAATCTTTAAAATAAAATAACTTAAAATCTTTCAAAAACCTTTAAAATAAAATCATTTAAAATAATTTAAAATTAAATATTTTAAAACCTTTTAAAATAAAATCTTTAAAAATCATTTAAAATAAAATAACTTAAAATCTTTGAAAATAAAATTATTAAATATAAAATAAAATCATTTAAAATAAATTCTTTTAAAATCATTTAAAATAAAATTATTTAAAATTAAATCAGTAAAATCTTAAAAATAAAATAATTTAAAATATTTTAAAATAAAATCCTTAAATTTAAAATAAAAACATTTAAATTAAAATAAATCATTCGAAAGAAAGGTGTTAATAAAAGCTTTTTATTAAAATGAATACTAAATGAATTTTTAATATCCTTCATTAAAAGAATTAAAACATAAAATTTAATTAAAAAATTTTAACAATTGGGAATAAATATTAACATAAGCAGCCTTTTTATTATTTAAAAAGTTCAAAATAAATTTATTTTTTAAAGGTTTATCATTTTCTGATGCCTTAATTAGAACGCAAAATGCTATAATCTGCGAATTGTGAGGAATATCTTCAGGCACTCTTTGAACCAAATTAATCGCTTTTCTTTTGATGTAAATATTTAAATCCAAAGCATAAGATTGGAAATCCAAATAATGTATTGGCGCCAATTCGCGATATTTAAAACCCAATGAGACGCTCATTTGTTTAGCATATTTCGATAAGTCTTTAACGTTTAAGTCAGTATAAGTTGAAAGTTTATCGACTGATGTAATATTTATATTCACATTAATAGCCAAACAAATTGAAATGGCTGCCAATACTGTGTGATAATATTTAGTGATTTCATAGAACTTTTTCTTCTTTTTATTAACTTTAACTCCACAAGCTTTATATGTAGCTTTAACCTCTTTATGTTAAGAGTGTTTCTTGAATGCAAACTTAAAATAATGAATTGCGTCATACTTTATACAATCAGTTAAAAAGAGGTTAGCACACACATCATAAATGAAATCAATACTTTTAATAAAATTCATATTTAAAAATAAAAGTGAACACAAGTAATAAATATAAAATAAACTCATAAACCACGTGTAGCCAACTCCATTAACAATTCCTCTTTAGGCATGCGCAGCTCCTCTTCAGTTGTAATGCCTGTAAGCATAATCTTTCCCGCACGTGATATGATTATTTTCTTCTGTTGTGCGTAGGGGTCAAAAGTTACCCAAAAATTAGGAAATTTGCTTTTATCAAAGCTAATTTGACTGTAATGAAAAGCGCCTGAGGCTTGATGAAGATTTATGGGCTTCCGATGTTAAGTGAGGCTTGAATATTTCTAATTCTCTTATCACTAATCTTTATATTGAAAACACACGAAATTTTTTTAATTTTATTAAGTTTTGAAGTTTTCTTTTGATCAATTTTATAAGGCACAAAACTAAGTTCAAGTAGAAAACTATTCAAACTATCATTAATTGCAATCATAAACGATTCAAATTAGTTGTCCTTCAAAAAGTGCTTCACTCGTTGACTAACAATTCGGATAGCCTTTTCCGCATCCTTCACAGATTTAACGCCTGATACTCCAATACAGCCATTGCGTGAGAGTGTAACTGTAGCCTTAGGCTTGCGAAATCTTATGACAGAGCGCGTGAAATAATTGTTTTGATACTCGATGTTAAACGATTGCTTTGTAAACGCACGCAAATCAATTTTACAGTTAAGCTTAGCTGTCATGTGAACATTTTGTATTAATGCCATCTTGTTCGTCATATTCGATACTATCGATAATTCTTATTTTATTTTTAATTTTTTAAGAAATAATTGCTTTTGTAAAACTTACTTGTTTAATTACTTCTTGATGATAATCGATTAATAGTTGAAGTGAATCTAAAGACAATACAACACAAAAGATGTCGTCGTCGTCGTATTCGTTGTTACACTTTTTAATTAAAATAGTGTCACTTATGAGATTATCAATTTGATAATAAATATATTCACGACTATGAAATAGTTCACGACAAATATAATTTTGTTTAATTGAATTAATTTATTTATCATATGAATTGAATTTAAATATAAATATTTTATTTGCACTTTCAAACGGTCTAAAGTTATAAATTAAAATGAATAAATCAAACCTGTCTCTGATAACTTTGAAAACTGGTTTGTTTCTGTTGCTACGCTCAACAAGCGTTAACTCAAAAACCTGTTCATACGTCATTTTAAAGTAAACCTATTGTTTCGTTGCTTTAGAGGCTTCTATACATTTTCATTTTAAGTTGCTTGAATCTTATAAGTTAATAGGGTGGTATATCTGCTTCAAACTAGTTTTCTCTTTGTCTTTCTTTAAATATAATATAGTAGCGCTTAGTTTAGAGTCTAAAAGCAAGTCTCCAAACATGACTTTCGAATCTGTATACGGTAATACTTTGAGCAGTAATTCAAAGTCTGATATTGAAATAAAAGTCATTTATCCTACTGAAAAATCGGATTTTCATTATGTAAACATCACACTTAAGTATAAAGCACTTGTGTACTACGAAGAGTCAAGTTATAGACGCGTCATTTATTCAAGCATTGGCGTCACCATAACAAAAGGTGAGTTCCGGACTATCTTACCATACCTCATCAAGTTCAAGGAGGTCAAATGTGAATATGGCTGTCGTTATCTACTTGTCTCCAAAAGCGAAAAATGGTCAAATGGTTTGGAAATCAAACTCATAAGAAAATAATTGGAAGGAGACGACAAAGTAAACAAAATTACTTCATTTAATAAAGAATTATATACTCTAAAAGGAATTTGTAATGAAATTAAAAATGTTTTATAAATAAAATTATTTGGAAAATCATATATTGTTTATTCATTTTGATTATAACCTATGAGTCAACTACACTTTAACTAAAGGTCACGTATGCATACTTTGCTCTGATTGGTTAACAAGATCTGCTAAAATGTATAAAAGCAAGCATTTCTAACAGTGAGTGCACAGTGAGTTTTGGTGATGACCTTGCGTTATACATAATCAGTTATTTACTATTCGTTTAAACTATATAAGGAAACTAAATTTAAGGCATTTATTGAACTTAAACTTCATTTAATCGTTTTTATTGTTAACTTTTCAAGTCAGGTCGAACCACAAAGAATGGGCTAAGCTCAAGCTTTTTAAAGCTAAAGAGATAGATCTTAAGGATTGTAAGTATAAATGTTATTAACGAATCTAATATTTGGTTTAAGATATCCATTGTCTTATAAATCAACACAAAAGATGCTGGCTTACGTTTATTCCTTTAATTCTCAATTTTTTAGAGTTTTAAGTGTATCTTGAATTGAGAGTGTGGCTGGTGAATAATTCAAAGGAGTGTGTGTTCGAAGATCATAGGGAATGGTGAGTGTGGCTTAATTCATTTTTCTTGAAAGAGCTAAAAACGTTTGAGACCAGAAAAAAATTACTCCGTAATTGTAAGTTTAAAACACTAATTTTTTTTTATTAATTTATTGTGTTTTTAGCTATCGTAAAGCAACGCTTTTATTGTGCGCCTGAATTCTGGTCTGAAAATATTAAATATGTGAAATACGCAGCAGAATGGCAAATTTTTGTAAAAGCTAAATCATATGTTCAAAACTTATCCTCTAAACACATCATATTTGAGGACCCTCTGCAAGATCTAAGAAAATTTTCTGATCTGGAAGACAATACTGAAGAGATCAAAGCGATTGAAGAACGGGAATCTTAAAAAATCGACAATTTATTAGAAACTATATTCGAAGAAAAAATTAATTATTTTTAAATATAAAATATTTGTGATTAAATTCAAATTCTAAATAAAATATTACGTGATTAAAGTAAAGTTTAATTAATCTGAAAATATATTTGATTAACTTTATTTAAATGTATTAACATCAAAATTCTGTGTTAAAAGCTACTCTTTGAACCAATGCTACTTTACATTGCATATATTTTACTTAAGTTAATGTAATAAAGCAACTGTTTTTGAGCGTTTTACACTAGCCTAAAATATTTTTGCTCAATTTTGTTGCAAATATACCCTATTTTAGTACAGTTTCACACTGTTCTAGTGTATGTTAATCCTATGTTAGTGTATTTTATCCTATTTTAGCGTATTTTAATTCCAAACTACTGCATTTTTACAGGCTATAATTGTTTTCACCCAAACTTAGGTTGTTTTCATCCTATTTTAGGGTATTTTCTTCCTAATCAAGTGAATGTATACCAAATATTAAGGTATTTTTAATCAATTTCAGTGTATTTTTACCCTATCTAACTGCCTGTTTACAATTTATTAGAGTGTTTTCTGCCTATATTAGTGTTTTTTAATCCTATTTTACTGTATTTTCAACAGTGGTTCTAAGGTATTTACTAAAACATAGTGCAAATACGCCTATGTTTAAGAGTAAAACTCCTCAAATTGTGTTTAACTAGAGCCACCTATTGTTTATTAACAGCATTTCAATTAAATTATAGAATGATAAGCAATCAAATGCAAACAAATGTACATAATGGTGCGGAGACTAATATAGAACTTAGCAATAGTACACACATTAGGGCTAACTATTACACCATTTTACCACAATTTCAAAATAACTAAATAAAGTTACCTTATTTTATTTTTTTTCGCTTTTTAGCTAATCTCAAAATAGTTAAATATTTTACACCTTTTTTCACTTTTCATAATTGCACTTCTGTGTTTTTAGACCCTATGTTAGTGTATTTTTATCCTATATTAATGTGTGTTTACATCCTTTTCTTGTGAATGTTTGCAGTACATTAGTGTGTTTAAATCTTATTCTACTGTATACTCACCTTATATTAAGTTATTTATACTCTATTTTAGTGTATTTCTACCCTTCTCTATTGTATGTTGATGCTATGTTAGGGTGTTTTCATCACATTCTAGGGTAACTTCACCTTAAACTTGTGGAATTTTACATCCTATTAGGGTATTTTCACGCTATCTTAGTTTATTATCACTAGTTGTTCTAAGGCACTTACATAAAACATAGGACAAATACGCTTACACTTAAGAGTAAAGCTCATCTAATTTGTTTTAACTAGTGGCATCTATTAGGTATTAACAACACCTCAAGTATAAATATAGGGGGGTGGGTGTTCAAACACGACAGTGGTATCTGAAAGCAAAAACCGTTTAATATTAGTGCTTAACAGTTAATTATTTGTTAAAATTAATTAATAATAATATAAAATCAAATCATTTATTGTTTATTAACAGGAGTCTAGTTATAAAATGAGCGCAAGCAATAGTTTAATAAAAATATAATTTATTTTCTAAGAAATTTCATGGATTAGTTAATACCTATTATATAAATTGAAATATACTTTGAAATTATAGATTAAATAAAAACACTTATATAAGTTACAAACTGTATGATAGTTATACTTGTCTTAAATATAAAGTAAATAACTTTTAATAAAAATATAAGTGAAATCTTTTTTAAATGTGATAGCTTTTGTAGGCATAAAGGATATAGATTTGTGTTAAGTTTACAAAAATCCATGAAATCATATAAATATAAACCTTTAAAATAAAAAATCAGTTAATTATATACATAATGATCGAGTGAATACTAATACAAACCAGTTTATAAAAGCTGATTAATTTGAGCCAATCGGAGCAGTTATATGTTTGATTGCATTGAGATTCTCCAAATTCTGGTTTAAAGAACTTTCCAACCATTGAGTTGTTTAAAATGTGATCACATTTTATAATATTTATTTCATAAATAGAAAATCTAGAGCAACCTTTTTTGCGGTATTTGTTTCTATCATTTGTCGAACAATTAACTGATTGATTAGGAGATGGAGCGTTTGACCACTCTTTCAGTTTGGATATCAATATATGAAACAAAATTGAAAAAACAAACCAATACTGCAAACAATATAAACAGCATTCTATACAGAAAATCAATTATATAATTAGGGTTACAATAAAAAATATGCGATTTCTCTTAATTAAGAGATAAGTCATAAGCTCCTTCTTTACTTAATGCAAACCATGTGATAGTATAGACACAAATACAAGAGACTAAGTTTACAGTTTGTCTTGGTACATTTAAATTACAATTAAAATCATTAAAATTAAATCAAATAAATTAAATATGGAATTAAAGTTCTATATTCTAAACATTTTCTATAATTTGAACATGCGCCAAGACAGTTGTTTACTTGCATTTATCAAGTTAATGTTATATTAAAGATTAACTTTAAAACTAATATTTTATATAAACACCCTATATATCGATCAAATTTGGTTATTATGCTGTACTTTTATTTGAATAATGAATAATCAATTAATCTGTCGAATGAATACCGATAGGCATTGAGAACCACTCTTTCGTTGGAATCATTACTCAAATTGCCAATAAGGGAGAGATGTTGGACCTGAAACGCCGCCTACAGAACTAAATGATCAAGGTATATAACAAGTTTATTAAACTAATCCAACCTATTTGAAATAATATCCTTAATAAAGAATTCTTATGATATCAGAAGAATTTTCACAATAAAAACATTTATTTTAAAAGTATGGATAAATGATACCAAACAAAACTGGTCCCAACAAATGACAAGTCTTTCGTTTTCCATTTTTACAGAATAAATATCCACCATTAGTTTTGTCCTATTGATATCTATTACATAATTCATAAGAAAAAGATATACCTATGAAAGTGAGCACAGATTCTAAACCTACAAAAAACGTAGCAAAAGCATCTGCAACCTGACTCATCAAGAATAAACTTTCGGCGATAATACCTTGGAATTGCATTTTAAAATACAAGAGATGGTACGCTAGCATAAATTCAGTGCAAATATCATTGAAAATATGACCAAAACTATAACAGTTTTGTTTTCAAGCTAAGTTTATCAACTATTTACTCTTCAATATAAAAACATTTAATGTGAGCATCACTTTAGCATATAATCAAGTCATAAATAAAATTAAAATCAACGTTTTATTAATTTGTATTATTATTAAAATTTTTAAAATATTACAAATGAAAGTGAGCACAGATTATTGATTCACAAATAATTTGAATATGGTTATTATTATTAATTTTCGTGGTTTCTATTAAGTTTTGTGTTTTCGAAAATTTGACTCTTATTTAACTCTTTTGTGTTATATTTATTTAAATCAATTAAAAAAGCATCAACTTGAACTTCCATATTTTGCTTTATAGTTTTCAAATGATCTTTGTATAAAATTTTTAAATTCTTTTAAAAACCGAGTCTTTGTGCTGAACGAATTAAACGCTATTTTGAAATATTTGGAGGTACGCATTAAATCGTACAGATATTCCCGTGTGTGGACACCGTATTTGCTGTCCATTCCTTCTTTATTGATTATAAATCTTTTAGCATGCACTCACTCATGAAGTACTGTATCCAAAAGATGTGCATAAAGTTTTTTTTCTGTTTTTTCTTTATGTTTGTCTGGATTTACAACAATATCGAATTCGCTTCCTCGAAGGGCCAAGTGATATCTTCGTCTCCAGATAAGCCTTCTTCAAACAAAAACTTTGATCCGCTTGAATCTTCGTCTTTATTTATTTTAAATTAGAAATCATAATAAATTTAAAGATAAATAAAAAAACAGAATGTGTAATTACCAAGATACCTCCTCTTTTTACACCTTTTTCGACAAATAGTGCTCCTTTGCAAAATTTTTGGTTGAATTCCTCAACCTGGAGTTCTATTTTGGGCCAAATTTTAAAAATAACTGGTTTGTTCTTTTTAAATTCAATGGGATTCATCCATTTGTTTTTGAATTTAAAAAATTCTTTTAGATTTGAATAATAGTCTCTTAATGGAAGAATGAACCTCCTCGATCACATTCATCTACATAAAGATATTGTATTTCCTAAAAAGATTAAAAATCGCCCACTAGAGAGGGCAATACTAGTTACGATTAAAATTAAAGGTCAACCTTTTGTTTAATTAATTTTAATTTTTAGTTACTTTTTTGTTTAAATAATATATAAATACTTAAATAAATTTCTATTTTAAGTTAATTAAACCATAAAATTTATTAAATTTATAAATTAAATTAATATTTTTGTTTTAAAATATTTTATTGCAATGATTTGATGTATGGCTAACTTCTGTTTTCATTGAAAACATCAGTCATTTTCAAAGCTATTGCCCTCTTAAGTGAGCAATTTTTAATCTATTTATGAAATACAATATCTTTATTTGGACACAAACACACCTGTGCACAGAACAACTGTGGGTCCGCTATTGCCCTCACATCTTTTCTATCAAAGCAATACAGAGTCTGTAAATTCTCACGACTTTGCGCTTCTGTTGAAAGAAATCAATGAATGCTATCACAAGTCCTTCGCAAAATTTTTATATTGTTTGTAAACCATATATCTACTCTTTTTAATCAATTGTTTACTTTAAAACAATCGATTAAAAAATTTATTCAAACATTTATTACAAATACTTATAGAAAAAAAATTATTTTATTTAATTAGGTTTTCATAAATCAAAACAAAGATAAGATTTTAAACAAAATCTTTAATAATTCTATGTAATATTATAAATTATTTCATCTTAGGTTTGGTTCGGATCACTTCAAGGGTTGTTTAATTTTGTCTATTTTTTATTCTTCTCAAATACCAGATATAAAGTTTGAAGACGATTAGCACAGAGTTTTAAGGAATTGATTCCTAACAAAAGCTCTTTAAACAAATGAAGTGTTTGTGTGATTCGGCCTTTGGTTTGTCTTATTTCAAAAGATTCAAAATACTTGAAAACAATGGCACCCTGCAAAATGTCGATATAAACCTAAGTCGATGTGTTATCCAAACAGTTTTTTTAATTAATAAATTTGAGATTAATAAATTAGAGAAATTGAGTTTTAATAATAATAATACTCTGGACAAAATGGTTCCCATATATAGTTCTACACGTCTTCCCGATTATATAATGTTCGGCACTTATAAAACTTATGGAAAAACCATTGACTTAAGTTTCGATGGCATTAGACTTTCAACTATTTTGCCAAATAATCCCGAAATCAAATTTAAATATATTATTACATTGATTATTTCAAATTTAGGGAAATTTGTTTTTGAAATGCTCCTAAATGATTAAATATTTTTTTGAGGAATTTTTTGCAAAATATTCTAAGATCATCTAATTTGTATATAAAAGTGAAACCATTATTTTATCTATCTTCTCTAAAAAGAAAAATCGATTGATTTTAAAAACCCCGATAAAACGCATGTTTTTCGCATATTATGATTAATTTCTATAGTTTATTGGAGACTTTTTAAACAAATAACCTAATAATTATTTGTAATCATAAGCTTACTCAAAACCTATAATGGAGAAATAAGTATTTGAAATGAACTTGAGAAGTACTGAACTCAAAAACATGATAGGATGGACATAGAATTTATCATTTGATTAGAGTAAAATAATTGAGGGGATTAAAATCTTAATTATAATCGAGAGCTTGATTATTACCATAGTTATCCCTTAAATTTCTCGTTTCTAGGAAACTTGTAAAAGTAAATAGACGTAAAAATTTATGATTAGCCAAATGACATAAAAATAAGTGGCAAATGAACTATTAGAAATTTGAAAGATAATTTAAATTTTTTTTGTTTAACATAATTTGTTAGTGTAAAGAGAACTTTTAAGGATATTAATATCTAGCTCTAAAACGTTTTGTATAAATTGAATTTTAACCTCCCTAAATTCGAAATGATCTATGTAATATGATTCCTTTTAATGAAATACCAAAAATTATGTATTGTTTGGATGAAAACCTATTATTTATAAAACCGACGATAAAATCAAATCTTAAAAATAAAGACAAGTTATTATTGGGAAACAATTTTTATAATGGATTAAAATTTGACATCAATTCTAACGGTATGTATAAACTCTAAATTTGATCTAAAGTTGTGTCTAATTTTATTTAAGATTTGAGTGAACGCTATATTTTAATCAAATTAAAATAAAGATTTAAAGAAAGATTTTGTGATATTTTGGAGAAGTGGACGAACATTAAGATTAAGGGAAAGACATTTTGTAATTAATTGATTGAAATGAATAAAATGAAAGATTTTCATTGAAAATTTGTTGCAAGGAATTGTTTTAAAATTACAAAATTTATTATACTGTTAAACTAAATAATTATTTAAATGTTTGTTTATTAGAGATTTTTTGTAATAAATGTATTAAAAATAATATAATTGAAAAATAGCTTTACTTTTGAATCTTAAAAAGGTAATTTATTGTTTATTTTTTATTTGTTTAATTTATTGCAATTAATGACATTAATAATTAGTGTTCGCAAAAGAGAAATTTCTGAGAAATTTTCTATGAGAAACTTTCTAGAAATTTCTCACTAAAATTTCT
>JAQFZM010001695.1:0-16792 GCA_034695785.1 Galumna obvia | reverse complement strand
CCGACTCAACTCTATTTATCAAATTTTGAAAATCAATCATATCTTGAAGAAAAGGTTTTCTTATCTTTTATTTTAGCAAATGAGCGAAACAAAATTCTAATCTACCAAGGTACTAAAATAGACTGTAATGATTGTCGCAATTATTGGATTCAAAATTATGAAAGCATTCAATCAAGAATTGTTTATAAAATTAATAATAAAACTATTAATTGTTCGAATGGCAAAGATATAAATGATGAAGATAATTTTATTAATTGTTGAATGTTTAGATTAAATAACATGCTTAAATTAATATTTAATTTTGAAATAAATAAAATATTTAAAATAATATTTTTGTTGAACAATAATAATTTTTAATTCTCAATTCTTTGTCCTTTCTTATCTATTTGGCATGTTTATTCTCATAATATTAACTTACATTATTATAGATTTCTTAAATAAAAATTTAAATATTTATAAGAATAATTAGAGTATTATGATATTAATAACCCAATTAGTATATTAATACAATTGCCATTGAGATGGTTTTTAAGGAACTCTTCAATATATCTAGTTCTATGTTCAAAGTTATTCAATTTTAAAATAAAAAATAAATATATTTTAATTGAGAGTAAAATAAAATCATCGTGGGATTGAAGTTTTAAAAGCATAAAGTCTTAAATTTAATATAAAGAATTATTTCAATTTTATTTTAATAATTACAGTTTAATCCAAAAATATATAAATTTAATTAATGAAATTTTAAAATAAATGAAATATACAGTCACTATAATAACTACCGTAACCTGCTTTCACCTTGATAACCTTTCAATGGATTAACCGATTTTCAAGATGTTTTTACTAAAATGATCTCGGATAAGGGTAGTTTCTTGAAATATATTATGAAAATTTTGGACCAAGATAAATATATTTAACTTGGTGTCAAACAAAAAGTGATATTTTTATGGGAAATTTTGTTTATATATTAATAATCTGAAATTTATCTAGTAAATTTAACTTAAAAAAAACATTTTGTAAAAGATCTGTTTACTTTGATTGGTAAAATTTGCCAAATATTTAAATCATCTAATTTATATTTTTGAAAAACTTTTAAATTATAGTATTCTAAATATTCGTGTAAATTTTGTTTCTTTAATAGATTATTTTATTTGATCATTATTGTAATTGTGTTTTCAAAAAATATGATATCAAATTCAATTTTAATCATGGATGGCGAAAGGTCAAGGCTCTATGGGGGGTGGTAGGGTAGGGTATTTTGGGAAAAATCCTAGGGGGGGGGGTATTAAAATTTTTAATATTTATTTTTTGAAAATATTTTAATTTTTTTTTAAATATAAAGGTAAATTCTTGAAAATATTTGCACAATTTTAAACCTTTAACCATATTTATTAAAATTCCTGATTGTTTACCTAGAATAAATAAATTTTCATTAATTTAGCGATATTTTTTTAATTGTAGTCATATTAAACATGAAATAAATTAAAATATAGCTTATATAAAATTTATATCAATTTACTTTAATTTAGCACAGAAAATATTGAAATATATTCGACAAGATTTTTAATAAATTTAACTAGATGATTTCAATATTTGTAAATTTTATAATCAGAAATAAAGAAATCTTTTATATAATGTTCTTTCAAGTTAAATAAACTTGCTAAATTTCAAATTATTTAAAAATAAACAAAATTTTTCATAAAAATATCACTTTTGGTTTTGACACCAAGTTAAATATATTTTTCTTGGTCCAAAACTTTTCATATTATATTTCAAGAAACTACCCTTATCCGAGATCATTATAGTATAAACATCTTTAAAATCGGTTAATCCATTGAAAAGTTATCAAGGTGAAAGCAGGTTACGGTAGTTATTATAATGACTGTATATTAAAATATAAGAATACTTACGTTTTTCGACTTCAGGCTTAAGTCGTTTATTTTTAATTAAAATTTTTCGTTTTAAATCATTAGGAGTCGGCAGAGGAATGCCTGAATCCAACGGATAATTGGATAGACATTCTTTGAGGAGTAAATCGCCCAGAATTTCATCACAATATTTAGCCATTTTGTACTGCTGTCGCTTACTATCAATATTTGCAATTTATAGTCATTTTATAAATAAAAGAATAATTAATGAAAACCTGCAGTGATTTTCAAACGACAGAATAACCGGGAATTCCGAAGTGACGAAAGCACAGTCACGGATTGCGTATATCACGTCCTAAACCAACAAAATCTTTAAAATTAAATTTTTTAATTGAAGTTAAATTACCTTAAAATTTATATCAGTGCACATGGCTTTGCCGTGAGTTATAATTGGTTCGTCATCAGTCCTTCCATCCCAACAGTCCAATTCAATGCATCGACAACCGGCCAAAAGCACCTGACGATACCTTTTACAACATTTTGTCAATAATTTAGTTTTAATTATAATATATTCAAAAAAGAGTTTAAAAAAATACAAAACTTATCCGTAAAAATGATGAAAATATAAATCCATGTAATCATAAAAAAATAATTTAAATGAAATTTTAAAAGTTTTTCTCAAAACTTAATTAACGTAAGAATCTATCGAATATTTATAGCTTTTGTTAAGTATTTATAAACAAATATAAATTTAGGAAAAATTAATTCAAATACAAATAATTTAAGAATACTTTAAATTGTGCTTTACTTCAAATTTGCTTTTAATAGACTTCGAAAAATGAGACACTTTTAAGAATTCTTACATCTCTACAGAAGATTTGCCTCCAAATTGTCTTCCCGTGAGATAAGTGTTATGACTTGAATTAATATAATAATGTGAGAGGGGCTGATCCATATCCATATAAATGTCGAGGCGGTCCAGAAAAACGGGTGCGTTTTCGTCAGACATTAAGTATCTGATGAGTCCGTCCTGTGATAAATAGCCATCTTTTGCTATTTCGGTATTTCTTTCATAAGTTGTTATGATTTCTTTGGCTCTCTTTTCATCATATAATGGGTAAAGGATTTCATTGAGTCGGGGATCCCTTTGTCTCTAATTATTAATAATTAATATTTAATAAAAAAAAATTAAAATCTAAAAAAAGTCAAAAGTTTGAGTAAAACTAAAGACTTACTTCATTTAAAAATTCTATCAATTGTTTGGTATCGATATATTCAGATTTTCCCTGAGTTCTGGTATTGGGTATAAAAAAGTATATAAAATAATTGATTAGTGGTAATGCATTTGTTATGCATCGCTCATACATTGCATTAAAAAGTTCTTCGATATCATTCCGAGGGCTAACCTTATGGTAGAGTTGATAGAACTTATCAAAAGTCCAATCGGAGGGCTCTATCACATCGTTCTGATAATAATTTATTAAATTATTAAACAATTAATAAATAATTAATAAATGAAAACCTTTTCATATGGAAGTCCGATCTCTTTCATACACTGATATATTAATTTTTCAGTCTTTCCGGACGCAAATGTTTTGGCAACACTTTTGAAAAATATTTAAACATTTGAAACATTTGAAAGAATTTCAACACTAAAACTATAAATCAATTGATTGCATACCTTTTGACTGGAATTTTAGAGTTGGCGTCACTCAGAAAACCCAATTTCATCCAACTTTAGGTAAAAATAATTGAATTGAATTGATTTGTAAAAATCAAAAATTAATAAGAACTCACTGTTTTCTGAGGCAAGTGATGGGACAAACATTATTGGCTTTATTATTGTTTGTTATTTGTCTTAACCCGTTTTGCCAGTCCTGTCATTCAATTCAATTTAATACTTTAACATAAAAAAACAAGTTACCTTGGCAGTTTGAGAGTCAGGACAAACAATATGTGTATAATTAATATTAACCATATCATAACCGCTACAAATAGTGAGCGAACAGTCCTCCAAATTTCCCGAAACCCGTGACTGTAACTCAAAAAGAAGTCTCAAATCCTTTTAATGGGATAAAGGAATCAATTAATTATTATTTGAAAATCAGAGAGAATTATACTTTTGGAGTTCCTCCGACTCGAATATCATTAACTTGGCACAAGTCAATAACCCCTCCCTCCTGAAAATGAGCACAAATGTGAAGAATATTTTTAAATAAAAATAACTAACCCTTCCTTCAGACTTCCAGTAAATGAAAAACCCATATTCATCGAGTTTGAAGGTTGAGTTTGGCTCATAAACTATTTCACCTTTCTCCTATTTCCATGATTTTACAAAAATAATAACATTTATGTTTATTTTAACGATTTTATAATCATTTGAGGAAATCTTAAATTTAAATATTTGTAATAAAACAAAAAATATATTTTATCTAAAAAATAAAAAGTAAAGACCAAAAACAATACCTCTTCCCACATATGAAAGACATTTCCTTCAAGAAGTGGTTCGGGAACTGTTCGCTGCCAATTGAATTCATAAGCTTTGGTCATCTCTGATCTGATGACAATTCTTTCGATGATTTAATTTAAACGAATATTTTATTAAATTTCATTTTCATTTAATCCAACGATAAGTCAACAAAAATTTCAACAAATTTTGAATTTCATTTCGAAGTCCAGACGACTATCAATATATAAATCATAGAATGAGTTCTTTTTTAAACAAAAATATTAAAATTCAAATGTTTTTCCAAAAATAGAGAAAAAATAATTATTTGAATTATATTCAGAACTTTTATTTGTTTGGATATAAAATAACGTTAAAATAAAATCAAATTCTGTTCACTCAAACAGAGATAAGACTAAACAAGTTTATAGAATAAATGACATTTTTATTCAGAAACAAATAATAATCGTCTGTTAATGTGAATGAAATTACGATTATATTGTCGTCGAAATATAAAAGCTTTTGAACGACTCTTCAAATTTGATTAAAACTGAATATTCTTTACTAATGCGACCAAAATATTCAATGTTTGCATTGAAAACAATTTTTCCATTTGTAGTGAATTAAATCAATTCAATATATTAATCAATAAGTAGTCGTACCTCTGCTCAGGGCTTAAAGCAAACGACGAATAAAACTTTAACCTTATTTTAGAAATTTCCTCAAAAAAATGCAAATAAAAAGAGAAAAAAAATGAAATTTAGTTTTCACTAACATTTGAGTGATTAATGTGGGATAAATTGGATAACATATCGGTTGTTGATTCTTATACTTCAATTTTAAGTGTATTTCTTCTCAAACCTGAGATATAATTTATAAGAAATAAGAAAAGGTATAACTAATTAAAATTATCAAACGATAAGATATAAGAGTTTATATGTTTTGCGATTATTAGAATTGAGTTAATAATTGTTGAAATGAAGTGCAACAAAACATACCTATCGATAGTTGTCTCAAATGATTGGAAGAGTTCTTATATATTCTCATATAATCGGAAGAGAATTCTGTTCACTGAATCCAAACTAAATGTTATTTTTAATAACGAATTTGTTTAAAGTAATGATATATTATTATAATTGACATGAATTGCGACAAAACACTAAACCATAGAATGAATGAAATGCGTGCCATTTGTGTGCCATTTGTTGATATAATTTAATTCTGTCAAAATCTGACTCTTTTTTAGAGGAAAAAACGTATCGTAAACTCAGATGTGATGCGCAAGTCTTCGCTATTCAGGTAATGAATTGATGGCAAGAAAACATCTTAACTCAGTTTATAAGTTCAGCGAAGCCTCACTTCTCATTCAAAAAAAGCTCTGAATTGCGACCAAATTCTATGAAATTTTTATTTGATTTACTCGAATACAAACAAATCTATTTCGAAGAAAATTTTAACTTTTCTTTAATACAATTAATGAACAAATAATTTGTTTTTTAAGAATAAGTTATACAACAATTTTATTGAAATTATATTAGTTTTTCATGTCTTCGACATATTTTTATATTCTTAGCAAAAAAATGTCAAATAAAATAACAGTAAAACTAATGGTTTATTTGAAGGTCTAATAGAATGACTAAAAATATCGTCAAAATTAACCGTCAAATCGATTGCAACAAAAAACATTTGAGATGTAAACGTAAAATGATTTGAATAAAACATAATTTCTATTAAAACAAAACATTTATCGCAAAAAACGTATTTTCAATTATTGAGCGTCAATTAAAAAGTTATCCGAAAAACACGAATACTATTATATTCTGATTTGATTTTAGACTAAATTTACAATAAATTGATTTATCTTTAATACGAATGGTTTGGCAGAACATTATCGCGGAATCAAATGCAATGAAACATCACTTTGGGTTTAATATTCAATAAAAAGTTTGTATAGAATTCAAAACAACGACTAATAATGACTTTGAATTCTAATGAAAACATAAAAATCTCAAAACATAAGACTAATTAAATTAAAATTCTGCTAAAAAAATGAGTCAAAACCCAAAGTGTAGTTCAAATGCAATGTTTAAACATTTATCTAAACCTCAAAGTTTTAACAATTAATAGGAAGACAATTGAAGACATTAATTGTTTTAAAATCTAATTATCGAAAACAGTGATAACAAATAGCAGTTAAGTGTAAATATTTTATACAATACTGTTTCGACTCTTAACTTAAAATTAGCTTAAAATCAATTTAATAATAATTAATACATTCATCAGAACTAAATAAATCACAAGTATTCGACTCAATGTTTAAATTGATTTCAATTTCATTTGTAATGTATATAAGTATGTATTGAATATTATTTTGTTTTCAACTCTATATTAACAGATCACAGTATAGTTAGTCTTTTATAATCAATAATTTTAATAATCGAATGTTAAATGAGTTTTAATTTAATAAACAATGAATTCAATACTAATTAAAGAAAAACTCTATTTTCACAAAAATTGGATAGTTTTTCATGAAATGACTAATGATTTGATGAATATTTGCAGACAAAACAGTCTCTCATTATATTTGCTGTCATTAAATGATTAAATGAATAAAAATAATGAGAAGTTATTCTGTTTGATAACAATAAAAACCATAAAAATAGGAATTAAATAACAAATATATATATATTTATATATTTATAAATATTGAAATTTTCTGGAATTTATGGCTTTGAAAAAATCAAAGAATTTTTGTTGCCTTTGAGTCGACAAATGTTTTGGCACTTAAAGGCAAACAATAATATAAAACTTAATTAAAACTATTAAACAAACATTTGAAACAATTCAAATTGTTTTTACAGAATTAACATTTGGTTGCATTTGGAAACGATTCAATAAATGCCATTTAATGGGCAAATATGTGTGCGATTGGAGACCAATTACCACTCTATCAACCGATAGATTAATAATCATTACAAATGTTTGTCTCCAGAGATTGTATTAATACATATATATCTCACAAATTGTAGATTGCAATCGATTGTGTTATCAATCAGTGGAAATGTCGACTAGAAATGGTTAGTTCTCTCAGTTAATCGGACTAAGAGATCACCTCTTTGTCCCTCAAACACATTTCAGACCAAATCTATTCATAAAAGTAAACAAATTAACAAAAATTAGTCAAATAAATCATTATATTTGGAAAAAGGCTTAACCACTAAATTATAATATCGTTTATAATCTGAGAATTATTGCAATTTAGATGAAAACTTACAAAATCTGAGTTTCCGGCAATGCTTTCATCACAAAGCAGTTGAGTTATCGTGAGTTTGAATATTATGTCCTAAAGAACCAGAGGTTGTGGCCAAAGATGCAGTAAAAAGTGAAGGGTTTGACTCGAATTGTTTTATTAAATTCTGACTCTTATCCTGGTATTCTGTTCTCCTCCTCTCAAGAATGAGATGTCTTTCTTCTTCAAATTTGTTGCGAACCTCTTCGTGACGACTTTCGAGTTCTGTTTTTCGCTTTTCGAGTAAACAACTGAATCGTTGGCGTTCAGTCACCGCCTGTTCGATGAGTTTTTTCTGTAATTCTCTCTTAATCCTAGCAAGTTCATTTTTGTCCTTGTGCTTTTTGCTAAGAGATGTCAACTCTTCTTTATTAGCCGCTTCGAGTCTTTTCATCAAAGAGTTGACCTCCTGATCGTGGAGTGCCTGCAAGTGTTGCAATTGGGCGGACTGGGATGAATGCATAGCCTTTTCTATAGCAGCGCATATCTATAGCACAGGTATGGCATCAAATTAATAGAAAATTGTGAATTGAGTTAGAATAAGTACTTACTTGTTCATGATACTTCTCATAGAGTTCCAATTCTGTTTTGTACTGCTCTTGGTTTAGGGTAAGCATAGTTTGCGAATAAGTTTTGTGCAGTTCTTCGATCTATAAATAATTGAATGAAGAGTTAATTAAAGATTGAAATGTTTGTGGTGTCAGTCCTTAATTACATACTTTGGTCTGATGTTCATTGAGAACACTTTGAAGATCGACTTCACTCCTTCTCTTTATGAGGTGTCTATAAGAAGGCATAGAGAGGAACTGCAAACTCTGTCTTCGATTTCGAGATGGCCTGAGATAGCAGTGGTTTGGTTGGGAAGGGATGCATACGATTTGAATACAATTAGGGAAAGGGAAAAGACAGCAAAACATACGTTCGTTACAACATAACAGTCAACTTATTAGTGGGACTTTTCAACAGTTATATGAATAGCACTCCTTTGAGTTCTTATGAAACAAAAGCAAATTAATATTAAAAGACATACCCGTCCGTTGAGGAGGACTTTTTCGAAAGTTTGGAATGTGATTTAACCCAAGCAGTCTTCTGTTTCTCCTGTGCCTGAGTTAACCGCTCCTCTTCCTGTTGGACCAGTTCTCTCCTTTTGTCTCTGAGTTTATCATACTTTTTGCGGACAGTCATCAAATCGCGATCTATTTTTGTCATAACCTTTTGAACGACTTTATGTTCTTTTATTTTATCCAATGATTCGGGAATTAGTTTGGCTTCAGTCGACTCCAACAAAGAAGATGTCTTTTCGAGAGCGCCGTCATCTGATAGACTACGAATAGATTGATTAAGTCTTTTATTAAGAGTATCCTGTCTTAAAAGTGGAGAGGCCGCCACTCTGTGCACTGGAGAGGATGTATTTGACACAACATTCACTGACTTTTGATAACTTCCATTAACTGTATCTGATTTGTTGGCCAACACATTATCACTCGACTCTTTCACAGAAACTGAAGATTTGTTTGAATTCTTTTCCTCTTCGTTTGTATAACGACGTGAAAGCATTTGATGTTCCGGAGAAACACTGACTGTAACTTTACAGGAGGTATCGGTTTGAGTGTTGCTGACAGACATGTCATCCAATTCGTCAGTCAAAGCTAAGAGTTGTTTGGCGTGTTTTTCAACCATTGACTGGTAAGCAATAGGATTGGCCAACGCATCGGCCAATTCCGAGAGAAGGGCCGGAACATAATCCTTGACTGTTATGTGAACGAAAAGAGTGGGCATTGAAAGGGGTTGACCCGATTCGTTTCGTAGGGAAATGTGACGATAACCGGGACGTAAGCCAACGACAGGAAGTATTCGATGACCTATGAATCGGTTATTCTCTTCAAAGGCGGCGATCCTTAGACAGGCTAACTCTGGCAAAACTACTTTCTTAAAAATGAAAGGCTCCTCATCATAAACAGGGTTAATGCCGTTCCCAGGAATCGTTTTTGTTCTTTTCCGGCGAACGGTATCAGCCGGAAGACCATACATATCCACCTCAACAAATGTTCCGACTCTTTTGTCAGATAAAAATTGACCCGAAATTATCTGTTTATCAAATAATAAAGAATTTAGTCTCAAATTTTTAAAATAAAGACTTACTTTAATAGTAACCGTTCCCGCAATTATTCCATCGACCGTAGATTCAGTGAACGGATCAAATTTCCTGTCATGTCTTCGCATGAAATCAGGTTTTAAAACATAACCATTCCTTCCGTTGTATTCAAATATTCCTAGATTCAATTGCATCCCTAAATCTATATTTCCAATTAAAATATAATTAAATCCAAAACCAATAATAATATTAATAATTGCAAACAAACCGAGAGTCTGAAAGTTGAGGGCAACCATTTGACAGCCGGCGTTCCAGAAGACCTGAGGCATGTAATTACTTGAGTCAACACGAGTTCCTCGGGGGTATATCCGACTCAATTGTCTTTTGTTGAAACTACAAAATCGACATAATTTTGAGAAATAAATCAAATAAATAAAATGTGGACTCACTTAACGAATTCGACGGGACTTTCTTTCAAAAGACTGGTTCCCTGCGTTTCTACAAACGATGAGACTTCAAAACTTCTATTTCTCTCTGTTTTCAAAAGTTTCGGTTAAAAAGAGAAGTAATAATTGGTTTGACTCACTTTCCGCGTATTCGAAAGAGTGAAAGCGGACCGGCTGTACATAAATAACTAAGGCAGACATCTCAGCACCGGCTTCAGATTCTTTACTGGCAGTTCCCTGAATTTCAACAACTTCTTCAGGCGGTGGCACTTCTTCTTCTTCAATACTGGAGTCAGAGTCGAGTTCATCGATATCACAGCTGACGCTTTTTGCGGCGTTGGGACTGACCTCTTCATTACCGTTAAGTTGAGAACTTTCTTCATTGTCGATCTGACTGCTCTCATCACTATTACTGGTGATAAGAGTGGGACGGCGTTCAGGCGTTGACGGCATAACCATTGTATTAACATTTGATTCTGACTGTTCTGACAACTCGGCTAACATTTGTTGGTTACGAGCCTTTCGATTCCTAATGTGATGTTTCTTCTTATTCTTAATTATGATTTTTCTTAAAAGTTGGTTAGGAGAGGGCAGTGGCACTCCTGGCTTCAGAGGATTAGACGTCAGTGCTTCAGTGACAAGTGTGTCACCAAATAGTTTGCGACAGTAATTGGCCATTTTAGCTTGCTGCTTTGGTGAGCAGTGGTTCTCAAATGAGAGAATCACGGGATAGACCGATGTCTTGAAAGCACTTTCATTAATGGCTTCTAAAACCTCTTTCAATGAGATGTCAGTCACAACAGTATATCCGTGAGTAATGATGGGCTCTTCATCCCCGCCCCTACCATTCCAACAGTCGAGTTCAATGCAACGACAACCTGCCAAAAGGCACTGTCGGTAGACCTCGACTGATGACCTTCCGGTCAACTGATGTCCCGTCAGATATGTGTTATGACTCGAATTAATGAAATAATGACTCAACGGTTGATCCATATCTGAATTTAAATCAAATTTTTCGGGCGCGACGATAGAATTGTCTTCACTCATTAAATATCGAGAGAAGCCATCAAATGAGAGCAAACCTTTTTGAGCAATACTTTTATTTGGTTCGTACTGTTCGATGATATCTCTGCCGCGACTCTGATTTGCATACGGGTATAGAATTTCATTGAGTCGCGGATCGCGTTGTTCTTTGTTAAGGAATTCCACTAAATTATCGATTGTCATCAGTTTCTTCTTATTGCTCACAACTGCGTCCGGACCGCATCTGAAGACATTAAAAATATTTAAATAAAATCATTGAAAAGAAACAATTTTTTTCTAAAAACTATTGGATTTAATGTTTAAACGAAATGAAAAACTACTTTAACTTAAAGTATATTTTCGAACGCATTTTGAATGGGAAACGTTCTCCTGAAGAATGAATTGTCGTCAAGTGATTAAAAGTACTCTTAGGATCTGTGAAATGCATTCAATGTTTTCCCCTTTTGTTTAAAGTAAAGTAAAGTAAAGTAAAGTAAAGCCGTAACACAAATCTCTTTATAACTAAATTTCTATTCAAATATATATATAAAATAAAAAGAAAAAAATCAGAAATCATTGAAATTGAAAATATCTGCAGAAAATTCAATGAAATGAAATATAAAAAAACATTTTCGCTATTATTTTAATAACTTTTCACATAAATTCCATTCAATTTGTGATTAAGAGATAAAATCTCAACAAAACACCCAAAAGAACCCAAACGAACCTATACTTAGACTTTTATGCTGTTATTTATTATTCATAGACATAAATGTAATGATAATTTGATTTAAGCATTTCTTTGACGAACACTAATCTCTTTATTAGAGGTCCAAAAAGTTATCATTACTTATAATATAAAATAATAAGAAAAAAGTCATTTATACTAATCCTTTAATTAACATTTTTTTACAAAATATTATACTTTTTAATTTAAAATTTATAGTATTTATGAGAACTCTTTTGACTTTTTAGCAAATATTCTGATCAATACTTTGAAAAAAATCTTTAATTACAAATGAAAATCGAAGAATAAGTCAAATTTTTTCCTGGGTAAAATCCATGGGAAGATTTACCATTTCTATAGATATTTAAAAAGAATTGATGAGATTATTCTCTGGTTGTAATCAATTGTTTTATTCCTTAATTATACAAACAATGTATTACTTAATAAAAATAAAAGAATTAAATTATTTGGTCTTCAGATGAATAATTCCTGAGTTGAGGCAAAACACCAATCATTTGAGTGAAGGACTGACTACGACCTGACTAACGAGAAAACCATTGCTTTAAATCGCATTAAAGCAAAAATCATAGTCTCCTCTTAATATACTAATTAATTAAGACTCGACTCAATATTGAATAAACAGTTCTTTCAAATAATGAGTATTTTCTAAATATTTATTAAGCCATAAGTTCTTACAACTGTTCAAAAATCCTCTTTATTTCAGTCCGTCCGACGAGATTCTGATAGAAAGTGAAGAAGACATCCATGGTGAACTTGTCAGTCAATATGGTATCATTCTTTCCAGTCGGTAAACCACATAATTCCAACGCTTTTTCCACTCTTTTCTTATCGTCTCTATGTGTTGCAAACATTTTGATTATACTATGAATAAGAATAGGAATATAAATATTAATACCAATAATAAGTATATGAATATATGAGACAATATATTATAGAATATACGAATTTATTCTATTTGAAGCCTAACAAACAAAATGTAATCAAAGCTAATCTTTGGAAACATATTGTCGACCAAACCGTCCGTTTAATATAAGTGTTATTCAATTAGACTCACAACTCATTTAACCGTAAAATTTAAAAAAGAAATCGACAAAAGGAAAGGCAAAACACCACAACTTTTATTGAAATGTGAGGTAATATTTCTTTTAAATTTTCTTCACCGCAATACTCCTTAAACTCTCAAAAAAAGAGAGAGGAGAGGAGGGAGGGAGAGAGAGGGAGGGAGAGAGAGAGAGAGAGCTTTTTGAGTTTCAATGATTGAACAAGATTACTTCTGGCGTTTATAAAAATGGGAAAATTTTAGCTTTAAAGTGCGTTAGAAATGATTTTTAAAAGCAGTTTTCATTTATACTCGATTTGATGTGAGAATACAAAACTAAATATATTAGAATTATTGGTAAAAGTCGAGGGAATCTCAGATTTATATAAAAAAAAGAAATAATTTATTTGTTTTGTATCGGAATTCTAATCGACAAATATCTTAAGTATTGATTTTAGACATATTTTAATCGGTTAGATATCAACCAATAGTGTGTTATGCCTTCAAAGAAATAAATCGAAAAGAAATGTTTGAAATGAACTGATCCATATTCCAAACATTTTTGTCATTTCATTTCATTTTACGCCTCGTTTATAATCTGATAAGAGGAGGAAAAATCATTTTCCATAATGAAAAAACTCTTGTAAACAACATTGACGGTACGATTTGAAAGATGCGCAGGAAAGGGCTCTGAAAGGGGTTATCGCCATTTCTCAAATCAAATTATTTGTGACCATTTCGTTAACAACTCATCCAAAACTATATTTAATTTAAAAGAACACAAAATAAAGTCACTCTAAAAATTGAACAGATTTTTGAATCTATGGTCACAACAAAGATATCTCCGATTACTACTACGACATCAGTTCCACAATAACTACTTCTTCTGGCATTGGATCAATTGTTTCAATTAACTAAATCTTATGAACAATAGTTTTTAAATCTAACAAAAGTTAGAAATAGGATTCTCTTTATAAAACATAATGTTTAAGAATAAGTAAGGAATAAATTATTCATAAATCATTGCCATGTTAATCAGATACATATACAAGATGATTTAGAATTATTGTGGAGAAGACATTTGATGGATTGCCGTTTGTGTACAGCGTTTGTGTATGCAATTGTGCATAGCCTGAGCATATCTCACCAACGGATAAGCCTCAGAAAAGCCCTTCAGTTTGTGATTGAAATTCTTAAATAACTTTTTTCTGAAGATTAGATTTTTATTCAAAAACAGAGACAAACGTCACATAAGAGTTAATGCATTGAAGAATATAATGTCACAAAAGATTGAAACGCTTTTTGACTTCAAAATTGAACATTTTTTCAATTATTATTAAAAACTGATCTCAAGATTTTAATATTTGAGGAAAAATAATATCTAATTCTTATTTCTGAGAATCAGTGAATTCGAAATGATTTATATCAGAGTATTATATAAATGGAGAGTAAACCAAAACAATTAAATTATGCGAAAAAAAAACCAAAAGATATTAGACTTGTTTTGAATGTGTTGTGAAAATGTTTATCCCATAGACAAGGGATGGCCAACACCTACAAGGAATGACAATCTTTTGAGTTGTAGTGCTTACAATGGATGACATTTAGAGTTAATCTTCAATAATTGAATCCGAGGGCTATTTTATTGGACTTATTGATCGAAGTGTTATTTTATTAATACCTGACTCAAGTCATCCCTGGTTTGTAAAAAAGAAGCGAACAATAATAGGAGTCTGAGTGGAGCGCAAAATAATCGATTCATCCTTTCCTTAAAAATAATACATAAAATTCATTCAATTAATCGTTGCATACAATGAATGTATATATATATGGCTCGGATTGACGTCATTTCAGACTTTCTGACAAAATATTTTGATTTAATTTGAGAAAAGAAATATTATTATTAACTCATTTGAAAAGTTTATAATTTGATGTTAGACTTGAAGATTATGTTTGTTTCAAATCTAGTAAACCATAAAATTAATTATTTTGAGAAATAGTACACTTTTATTGTTGAGATCAAAATATGAGCACTAATTCAAAGAATTAAATTTTGTTGAATTAAAAACGTGAACATTCATCTAATATCTATGTTCCATCTATTTATCAATCTACCTTGCTAACTTCATTAACTCATAGCGTGTTTATTGAAAGAGTCGGCTATAATTGGAGGTTAGGCTTAAGGTAATTGTAATTATGAAAGAGTATCGCATTAATTGAAAATAAAATATAAGAGAATGAGAGTATTGCCAACAATTTATACTCTATTCTATACCGACATAAGAGCTGAACAAATAAGAGTCCGATTTAGTCTAAAAAAGGAAATTCAAGTCAATTAAATTTGATTTTAGAAGCAATCGATTTAGAATTTCAATCGATTTGTTCACCATTTCTATCGACTTTAACTCAATTGTTGTCCTATTTTTTTCTCTCAAAGATATTCTGAAATTTGTGTCTAAACTAATAAATATTTAGTAAAATCTTTTTCGATGAAAAAAGTACACAAAAAGTGAATTTTGTTATATCAATAAAACGAAAATCTGATAAAAAAATATTGAAGGCATTCAATGTCCGAAATAACACTTAAGTAGACAGAGGTTAGCAAAAGGCGTCAAAATTTATATCATAACTGCAATCGATTGGCAACTCGTGGCTATTGTTCATTTCCTAACGACACTACTGAACACTACTGGACACTAGTATTGGGCACTATTTGACACTCCAAACACTTTAACCACAATAAACGAAAATATAAGGTTTTTGACCAAACATTGATTCTTATGTATAGAAAAGACAGGAATTATATAAAACTCATATTTTATTTAAAATATATGTTATATTCGTTTCCATTTTCATGATTTTGATTGGAATAAAAACTAATTTAACGAATCGATTCATTTCAGTTATATATAATTTAACTCAAAAAAAATTAGATCTGTTTTTCATTTTATGTTTTTTTATTTAGTCTTAAATTTCATGAAACGAATCAAATAATGAAATGAAATGATAAAAACCATAACATTATTCAAGTCTTGAATTCTATTAACACATTCTTTAATTGAAAATAAACACGAAATTCATTAAACAAATAAATATTATAAAAATATATAATTAGTAGAAAATAAATGAATGTTCGTTAAGAATAATATGAATACAAACAAAATTATATTTTAAGTAAATAAATGAATAGAAGTCTAAAAACCTTTTCTTAAAAAGAAAATTCTTAACTAATCAATGAATAAATATTTTGAACAAATATTTCAAACGATTGTAAATATAAACTTTCATTCGATAGTTAACTGATAAATGATTTGGAAATAAATAAACAAAAAATTTAAGTGAAATAATCATAATTTATTCAATAGTGGATAAAAAAGTTAAGCTTTCATTTGTCGAAAAAGATTGAGTTAAACCTCAACTCTATTGGCGATAATGTCTATAAATTTTGTGAAACTAATAACGATTATTATGTTTTGTTTGGCAGTTTAAATAGGTTTGCCGTCAATTTATTTATCCACCGAAGAAACGACACATTTATTTAATCAGAAAAAGTGCTGCTCTTTTTCTCAACCAATTGCAAGGGAAGACACTTTCAGGTCAAACATTTATCTAACGTTTGAATTGTTTCGAAATAATTGCTTTTGTATAACAAATATTAGTCCAACAAATATCAAAATCACTCATTAGTTATAAATATATAAGTTATATCTACTTGTATATATATTTATAGTTATATATACAGTGAAAGACCGATCATATGAAGGGTTTGGGAAATCAAAATTTGTTCATAACATCGGTCAGTTCATAAGATAGGTCATTTGATCATAATAGGTTAAAAACT
>JAQFZM010001694.1:0-16793 GCA_034695785.1 Galumna obvia | reverse complement strand
AATTGTGGCCATCCCTGGTCTGGACCTGGGTATATAAACATGCAGATTTGTTAGTTGATTTGATTAAATGGTAAAGGTAAGTTAATTAATGTTTTGTATGTATGTATTAACCGGGTTTTGAGTTGTGATCAGAGGTTTGCTTTAAGACTGAAAGCATTGGAGACATTCTTCTGCTTTTAAAAGAGTGGTAACAGATTTGATAAGAAGAGGTTCTGTCGAATCGAAACAGACTTTAACTCTAAAAAAATTGTGGCTAAAGTTAATACAAATTATCAATTAGTGGTCACTAAGACTTAACTCTATTTGTTAAACACTTGACACGAGTTTTGGAGACAATCAAAAGATTTCAACACTTTTTAACTTTTTTTTAAAAAAATACGTTACAAGTATTGGATCGCATGCGTCACAAAAATAATTATTGAATTTTAAGGTATTGTATTATAAGAAATTTTGAATAAATTCAATCAAATATCTGTACTCTATATTAAACATTGTTTTCAGATTTCTTTATTGAAGTTTATCACTTGAAAAGAACCTTGTTTATTTATTTTTAAATCATTTATTTACTTGGAATACACTATAAGAAAAGGGTTGATTAGATGTACTTGGTTAATTATTCAAATTGATGCTGACAATAAGAAAATCGGTGTAAACATCTCACAGAATATAATGTGAGTAAAATCTAAAGACGATAGGTTTTGACTCCATATTAATTTATATTTTGTTTGTGATACATAAATTACGTGCATTTGAATTCAAATAAATTAATTGAACGTAATATTTGAACAAAAGACAAATCAATATCTATAATGAATTCCAAACCTTTCGTCTTTAGATTATAATCTATTCAATTAGAGTAGAGGAGACTATAATTACATTAGATGAACTAGATAATTTAATATTAATGTTTTGCTTGAGCAACACGTAATATAATTGTCTAGATTAATTAACTACTTTTTTAAAATGAATTTATTAATTTATAATTGTACTAGATTAATTTAATATTTCATAAGTATTTAAACTATGATTTTAAAAGTTTTAATTAAATATTTGTGTTATCATTAGTTTAATAACTATTAATCTTTAATAACAAATCTTATCATAAAATTGTTGTTAAGAAACTCTTATCTCAATTGGATTACATTCGAGATTAAAAGCAAATAAATTTATATTTAAAAATATTTCAATTATTAAATAAAAATAAATTACATTAAATTAATTATTAACTAATAATAATTGTAACATGGTTGAGTTATGAATATTATATTAAATTGTTTTAAATGTTTTAATTTACTTAACATTTAAGTAATTAAAATGAATTAATAAATTTCTTTAATCTTATCAAAAGTTGTAAGAAAACAATTGACTCAAAAATCAAGTTATGCTGACTGTTATAGTATTAATAATTAATTAACCTAGTATTTTAAGTAGCAAGTTAATTAATATAATTGCTGGCACAATTATTGGCAATTATTTGAATATTTTATTAATTTTACATTTAATTTACCATGGTTAGCAAAATATTCAAGTTATTTTTCAAGTTTATTTTGAGTAAAATGTTTATATTATTCTCATAATTATTGGAAAACCTCGACAGACCTAGTACATTCCTGTAAACATAATATTATTTTCAAATTCTAAGCATTATTTTGCTGATTTCTTGTTCCTAGGTGGTACTCCGGAATACCCACTCCTGGGCCATTCCTGTTTAATATAGTATTGGTTTTTCCATTTAATTTAGAGGAAAATAAGCTAGATACTTAATTAAATCGAACATCAATTATATTGATATTATTTAAGATGATCATGTTCAAATATTATTCAATTTTTATGCAAACATTGCAAATGAAACTTTGCAAAAGTAACCAAGGTGGTCAACAGGTGGTGAAAGTTATTTGTATGAGCACTGTGCATGCGTAAACAACACCTGTAATAGTTTTGATATAAACTAGATTATTTTTATAAATATTTGTTCTCTAATTTAGTTTAATTAAATAAAGTTTTATTTATTCAAATCAATTATTAAATAATTGTTTTTTAATCCATAATTATTTTGAAACTAAACATCAATTAATTTGTTCTATACTTATGTTCTAAATATTTGTTTTACTGTAAATAATTTGATCTATAATTCAAATAAAGCCACAAAAAGGTGACATTAATTCAATATAATTTTAAACTATATTTAAACAAAAGAATAAATGTTTAGAAGTAAACAAATGACCTTGATCAAATGATTAAACTATTTTTAGTATAAATACTTTGAGCCAATAAATGACCAGAAATTAATCAAATGTTGTTATCATTAATTATTTTATCTGTTATTCAATAGTTATTCAATAGTCGTCTGTCGTAGCGCTCAGACAGTGAACAGCATTTTGTGGCCGACTCTAAGGTAAGACTTCTATCAAATTAAGACATTTAATGATTAAAACATTTTATTTCTCGAAACAGACTTTTGCTAAAAACGATGGCATCAAAAACCATAAAACTTAGTAACGGAAAAGACATTCCTTTGATTGGTTTGGGCACTTGGAAGGCACCCGAGGGACAGGTCTTTCAAGCGGTCAAAGCAGCCATTGATTCCGGGTATCGACATATAGACTGTGCCTTCGCTTATGGCAATGAGGCAGAGGTCGGTCGCGCTATTAAAGAGTCAATCGATGCCGGAATAGTTAAAAGAGAGGAACTGTTTATAACCAGTAAATTATGGAATACTTACCACAAACGAGAACGGGTTCAGATCAATCTCGACCTTTCCCTCAAAGATCTTGGCCTTCAATATTTAGATCTATATTTAATACACTGGCCTTTAGGTTATAAAGAGGGAGAGGAAAAGTTCCCTAAAAATGAGAAAGGTGAAGTACTGGTCAGTGATATCGACTATTTGGAGACTTATAAGGGTTTAGAAGATGTGCTCAAAACAGGAAAAGTCAAATCAATTGGTGTCTCAAACTTTAATACACAACAAATTGAGCGTATCTTAAAAGAGGCGACAATCAGACCAGTGGTGAATCAGGTCAGTCACAAGACAAGACAATTAGCCTTTGATTTGAACTAATTATTGATTAAATTGAAGGTCGAATGTCATCCATATTTCAATCAAAAGAAATTGATTGACTTCTGTCGTCAAAGAGATATCGTTGTGACGGGTATTCACTTCAATAAATCTGAAGAAAGAATAACTTTTTTCTCTCTCTCATAGCTTACAGTCCTTTGGGATCACCTGACAGGCCGTGGGCTAAACCCGGCGAACCCACCATTTTAGAAGATCCCAGACTTAAGACAATCGCTGAGAAATATAAGAAAAGTGTGGCTCAGATTCTTATTAGATTTCAAGTGGAGAGAGGAGTAGTAGTGATTCCAAAGAGTGTCACCCCTTCCAGAATTGCTTCAAATATTGATGTCTTTGATTTCAAATTAAGCCCTGAAGACATGACCACAATTGAGAGCTTTGATAGGGGAGAGGAGGGAAGAATAGTTCACCTGAGATGGAACGGACCCATAGTTACCGGACATAAGTACTATCCCTTCAATATTCCGTTTTAAGTAATTGTTTGATAATAAAACTTTTGGTTTATTGTCTCTCAAATCAATATTATTATTATTAAATAAATTGAAGTAAAACACAATTTTTGTGTTTAATATTAAAATATAATTTGAATTTAATCTCTTTTTTGAAATCTATTCATTGAGTGTATGGTGTTGTCCTAGTATTTGTCCTAGCACAGCCAAAGAAGAACCCCAAGGATCACCAAGGTGAATTGATATTAAAAAGTTTTAAGCTTCTTATGTATTTAAGTTCAAGTACAAGCAACAAGTAATAAAATTATCTAGATACATTAAATAATAGGATTTCATATGAATTTGTTTGACTGGTGTTAGTATTTGAAGACACACTCCGGTGCTGTCGGAGTAGAGGCCACTACTTTTGCAAGTGTCAAGTTGTATAAGTACCCCACCCTTCCCTACCAAAGAAATTAGCCAAACCTACAATTACTTTAATATAATTAACAGAATTTCGTTCCGAATTGTTTTCTCTACCAAATTATGATCAATAGATTCATAATTAATTTTTTAAAATTAATTATTACTTATTATTAGTTAATAATTTTAGTTATTTTATCCTTTGATTTATTTTTAGTTTCCTTTGAGAGTAAATATTATTTTTGTTGATTTTAATATTCCATTATTTAGTTAATAATTAGATAAAGTATTGATTATATTAACTAATTTTATTTTTAATAAAAATTATAGTCAATTGTTTTGTTAAACTTTTCTAACTTTAAAATTTTGAATAATATAACATAATTTATGAATGAACCTTTTATTTAGTATTATGTTAGAGTCTATCCATTTCTAAAGAAACAAAATACTACAAATTAAGTTATTTTTAGTACAGCAGACGTTGCTTATAGTGACGTAAAGTGTAGTTATTTGTTACTTTAGAAATGAATGAAATCTATCACATGTTTGTGTTTACAAATACAATGTGAGTTACATTTTTTGAATTTTGGTGAAACAATTAATAAACTTTTAAAATATGTTTAACTATAAATAGTGTTTTATAAACTTTAATATTTAGTGACATTTTGTATCAAAAATGTTAGACACTATCAATAAGTTTAATAACATATTTGATAAAATCGATATAAGAAACGAAGACATCAAAACAATTCATGTTTTCGATGAAAATAATGCACTTTTCATAACAATTGATGACAAAGTGTTTGGTTTTAGCTCTAATATGAGCCCAGTTTTCGGTCCCAAATGCGGTCGACGCCCCAAATCCTATGGTCTCAAAGAGTTTTATGAATTAAATAACAAAAAAATTCAGTACTTTTTTAGTGGACATTTGTTTGTATTGGGTTTAAGTAGTGGTGGAGAAGTGTATAGTTGGGGATGGAATAGCCAAGGACAATTAGGGAGATCACTGGACACCAATCCCGACTATACACCAAAAGAGGTTAAGTTTCCCGACTCTGAAAACTTCTGGAATCCAAACGTTAGTTATATTTTATATTATTATTATTATTATTATTACGAAATGACTATAATTTGTTAAAAGTTTTAATGAAATCTTAATTAATTTTTATATTTATTTAATAATGAATTTGTTTGACAGAAACGAAGAAAAATTGTTGACATAAGTTGCGGTAAATCCCATGTATTGGCACTCACTTTGAATGGCACTGTTTTTGGTTGGGGTCGCAATTATGACGGACAGGTCGGTTGTGGTGTTCCCACTGAACACTGGGATAAGATATTAACACCATATGAGATAAAATTCAAAGATTCAAATTTAATTGATCTTACAATTAAAGCAGTCTATTGTTTTGAAAAATTATCTTTTGCTCTGACCACTGATGGTATGGCTTATAGTTGGGGTACTGGCAGTCATTATCGTTTGGGATATGATTATTCTAGAGTTATGAAACCAAAACAAATTAATATCTCGAATGTGGTGTCTATTTGTTCGACTCTAAGTAACACTTATTTCCTCACAAATGAGGGAAATATCTATTTTTGTGGAAATCGTTTAAAAGAAAACAGTGACCAAAAGTCACCGGAAATAATAAACAGCGAAACAAAGTTCTCTTCCATCGATTCATTGCCTTCTTATAACTTAAATACTTCGATCGCTTCCACTGTTTCTAAAGATTTGAAATCTGTGTTCAAAATCACTGAAAACAAAATCATTAAAACAGATTCTAAGACATCATTTGATTTCTATCAACAAACATATGAAACCACTTTATCGACAGTACATATAATTAAAAGATTTGATGACTTTTTTAAAAGAATAGAAGACTTACCTAATGGTGGTTTCGGTGTTGTTTGTAAAGCGATGAATATATTAGATAACAAAATGTTTGCCATTAAAACAATAGATTTGGGTATTTATTATGTTTTATCAGTTATAACATATTATTTAAAACTATTTTTTAGAAAAACATAAATCATTTAAAAAGTATTTTATTCGAGAAATCGAGACTTTAAGGCAATGCAACTCTGATTATGTGGTCCAGTATTACAGCCATTGGTTTGAAAGTAATTATCTTTACATACAAATGGAATGGTGTTCCGATGATCTCCAGAATATAATCAAACAAAAAATGGGATTGTTTGCAAGAGAAGATGGGACAAAAGCCATGAGTATTAAAGAATATTTTATTTCAATTGAATTGTTTAAAGAATTAGTGGAATGCGTTAATTATTTACACGAATTGAAAGTTATTCACAGAGACCTCAAACCACAAAATGTGTTGATTATTGAAAATCCACGAAATGATAGGTTTTTGAAGTTATGTGACTTTGGATTAGCGAAGTTCGGGGGAGAGACCAACAAAAAGCAGACTACAGGCCAGGGTACTCATGGCTTTATGGCACCCGAAGTCTCAGATGGAAAGTATAATAATAAAGTCGACATTTGGAGCCTTGGAATTATCGCAACCAAATTATTTGGTTACCTCTCTTTTGCAAAGTATTATTAGTTTTTGACATTTTGTTGAAAATCTCTTTATTTAATTGATATAAACTTAATTATAGAGCGGGAAATGTATTCAATGTATTGCCAAAAGGAAAGAGACAAGAATTAGTGGTCAAAATCAATAAATTGACGCACAAAGACCCCGATAAGAGACCTAAAACATCCAAAATATTAGAGTGGTATCAGAAATGGAAGATCTCTAAGAAACAGATTAAGGACTTACTTAAAGAACCATTAGTTCTGAGCAATAGTAATGGTTGTGATAATAGTAGCGGTGATCCTAATATCCAGAAAATCAATGTTTACTTCTTTCAACGATTTATTAAAGCAAAACTTAAAACTATGAGTTAATGCTATCGTTTAATGTATTTAAGAGAAACTTTTTTTAATCTTTAGGTAATTATATCTATTTTTTTACAAAATTAATGATATTTTTAAAGGTATTCATAATTTACACATCTTTTTGAAAGCAATACTTTTATACTCTCGACTCATATAGACTTTTAATTGAAGTTATTTTATATGAATTTGTTTTATACATTTTGAATGAAATATTAAACTTTTTTTTTTAATTAAAGTAAAGTCTAGAAAAGACCATGTTCAACTTTGTATTGTAATTTCTGAGTTTATTAGTCAAAACTGTGTTAAAGTATTGGACAATTAAGGCAATTGAAACATGGTATTTTTTCTAGACTATAAAAAGCGGTTCATTACTTCATACAACTCTTGCGCTCAAATTTTGTGCCACAATTTTGTTAATCTGACAAATGTTTGTTAGAATAAAGTTTTTAATTTATTTTATATTCCGTTTTAAGTAATTGTTTGATAATAAAATTTTTTGGTTTATTGTCTCTCAAATCAATATTATTATAATTAAATGAATTGAAGTAAAACACAATTTTTGTGTTTAATATTAAAATATAATTTGAATTTAATCTCTATTTTGAATTCTATTCATTGAGTGTATTCATGGTGTTGTCAACAATATTTGTCCTAGCACATTCTAGCACAGCCAAAGGAGACCTTCAGAGGATAACCAAGGTGAATTGATAATAAACTGTTTTAAGCAATTTATGATTTTATAAATAGCAATAAGTAATAAAACTATCTAGCTAAATTAACTAGTAGAATTTCATACGAATTTATTTTATTAATTAATTTGAAAGTTTACAAGTATAATTTAATATGATCAAGGTAGAAAGACATTTATTATAATATTATAAAAGAATTTTCTCTAAATTTTCTTTTGAGAGTAACTAATCATGCTATAATATATAAATTAAATGATCTAGCTAAAATTCAATTAAATATACAAGTTTGTCAAAAACTTTTATGCTTTAACCATGATAATTTTAAAAAGTAATCAAATAAGAGATTACTTTAATTTTGTGTTCAATAAAAACATAACGTAATTTATGAACAGACAGTGAGTCATACAACAGATGTGTGTTTACAAAACAAAAGTCTTTCACTAAAAGTTTGAAATTTAATTTCAACCAATAGATGACAATTAAGTGATACCTGGATAGTCTTCAAAGTAAATGAATTGTTCCTGGTAAATATATAATATTATCATGCTAGTTAACATTTTTTTCAATGGTTTAATTAAAATGATTTTATTTTATTTTTGTTTTGACAGAATTTATATAAAAAATAATGTCTGACAACACAAACAAAAGTACAGTCGAATCCGTTTATAATGAACACAACACAAGACAAGAACTACAGTCAGAGGCCGCACATTTGGCACAATTGGCCGTCAATTTTGACCGAAACAATGATTTAGAGGCCGCCATCTATTACTATGAAGTATTGCCTACCCTTTCCTCTAATGATTATTACTTTTAATTAATTAAAAACTAAATTAATTTCAAATAATTTAATTCTTTTTAATAATAACTCTTTTATTATCTCTTAAAACAAGGAGTCATCAAATTTGTTGGACAAATGCCAATCAATCGGTTCTCCGGCACAGGAATTAGAGGCCAAACGGCAGCAGTACTGCAGTAGAGCTCAGGCTCTGAAGGATAGACTTAAAAGTTGATTAAATTAATTATTTGTTTTAGTATTAATTATTTTTTAACTAATTTTTTTGATTTATTATAGAAAACGCACCGAATTTTGACCGACAAAACAGTGAAGAAGTGTCTAAACTATTGAGAGCTGAGTGTCTTATGAGAGAAGCACTCGATGAAGACCAAGAACTTAATTATGAGTCGGCTCTCGAGTTGTATACTCAGGCCATAGAGCTATGCATTGAAGCCGTGAGTCGTGTCCTCTATTAATAACTTAAAACATTTGAAATTAAGTTTAATTTTTATTGAAATTCAGTAAAAATAATAGTTTTTGTGTTAAATATTTTTGAATTCAAATTCTGTTACATTCAATGAAAGCCAATCTCTAATGAAATCATTTTTGATTTGATTATTATTTTTAGTTTAAATATTTATATAATAATTTACTCAAAATCTCAACCAATAGGAGAGGATTTCCTTAAAAAGTATTCATTTTATTTAAGATTTTAGTTTTCAATATATTAGTGTTTTTTATAATAATTATTATAAAAATGATTAGAATTTCAAAAACACAACTAAAGACTCAAATTTATATAAAATTAATTAAAGAAAATTTTTTTACGACTAATTAATAGATAATTTAATTAAATAATTTACGAGAAATTGAAAATTTAACTAAAATTAAAATTAAAAACTGTTACACCAATAATAGCACTACTTTGAGGGGTATAAATAGCAAGAGTCAATAGTATTAGTGCCCAGTTGAACTCTCGGTGGTCCGGAGTGCAGGCTTCAAACCTGTAGCCGATTAGCGTCGGAGTGGTTCGATTCCACCTACTGGGCGGACATACCTTTTATTCTGTGCTAAACCTTTAATTTATTTAATTAAAATTTTTGATTAATTACTATTTATTTGAGATTTTAATATATTTATTGTTTTATTTTTTAGAAAAATGAGACAAAAGATGAGTCTTTAAAGAAAAAGTTAACCCAATTAGCGACCAATGCTTTGGATAGAGCCGAGGCTCTTAAGGGTACGAAAGAGCCGATAAAGAAAACCCCTTCAATACCTTCAACCCCTACTTCTAGTCAAAAGAGTATCGATAAAAATGTTAGTGATTTAAGTCAAAGCATTAATGATATGAAATTTGAGTCAACGTTCAACAGTAATGGACAGTCGACCTCTCCTACTGGCGCACAGCATGTGGTTAGTGGTCAGTCCACTTATACTAAAGAAGAGTTGGCAGTACTCAGGACTACATCTATTATTAACGGTCGCGAATATGTGCCGTTTCTTAGTGTTGATCTCAAAGAGCGCTTCTCTTTTCCGATTCCCTTCTCTGATAAGTAAAGAGTTCTCTCTTTTGTTATAATTCTAAACTAATTATGTTATTTAAGGGACGGCCTTCTCGTGTTGTCACCCAAACAAAAGTTAAACTTTAGCCGATGGTGTCGTTTAGAAGAGCTCAGCCCTAATCCAAGTGTTATCAGTGAAACAGTTGACTGTTTTGCTATTAAACAAACGATTGTAAGCGACTGTTCTTTTGTGGCTTCACTGGCGGTGTCCGCCCTCTACGAGAAGCGCTTCAATAAGAAGATAATTACGACAATTATTTATCCTCAAAGAAGGGACGGACGCCCTGTATATAACCCGTGCGGCAAATATATGATTAAATTTAATATTAATGGCGTTTCGCGAAAAGTATATAATTTTTTTCAAATATTTTTCATTATTTCTGTGTTTTTTACTTCTGTTTCAAAGGTATTAATTGATGACAGACTACCCGTCGGTCGTTATGGAGAGCTCTTATGTTCGTATAGTAGTAATAGAAATGAGTTTTGGGTTTCACTTCTCGAAAAGGCTTATATGAAAATTATGGGCGGATATGACTTTCCCGGCAGTAATTCGGTATTCATTTAATTAAATTAAAGTTTAGTCTAACTTTTGATATATTGCAGAACATAGATCTTCACGCACTGACCGGTTGGATACCTGAGCGCCTCTCTATTCATGGATACGACTCTGAAAAAGAGAAAACCTTTCGTATGCTTTGCGAACGACATTCAAAGGGAGACGTTTTGATTACATTCGCGACGGGAGAACTGTCCGATTCCGAGGCTGAGAGGACTGGATTAGTGCCGACTCACGCCTACGCTCTGCTCGACATTAGATATGTTTTGGTATTTATTTATATATTTTTAATAAACATTTTTTTCATTGTTTTCTGTCTTTTTGTGTTCAGAATAAGAGATTATTTTTATTGAAAAACCCGTGGAGTCATCTCCGATGGAAAGGGAATTACTCGGAAAGGGATGTCGATAACTGGACCACAGCTCTAAAGGATGCCCTCAAATATAACCCCCAAAGTGCACAAAACTTTGATAACGGTTTGTATTAACACTTTTATTGTTTTCTATAAATAATTTCATTTAAATTCAGGCGTTTTCTGGATTGACATCGACTCGATTTACCGTTTCTTTGATGTGGCGTACCTTAACTGGAGTCCATCCCTTTTCAAATACACTTATTGTACTCACGAGTGAGTCAACACATGTGAACCATATCTTATCGATTCATAACATTTTAATTGAACAGTACTTGGAATGCAGGGGTCGGTCCGGCAAAGGATCTCTACTATATCGGAGATAACCCTCAGTATAGCCTAACTGTTAAGAGTCCGAACACTACTGTATGGCTATTACTCACTCGTCATATAACAGATCGAGTATTCAATTAATACATAATTTTTTAATTAATTTATTTAAAACTCTTATGAATTACAGAATGATTTCGCAAATAATAAGGAATACATCGCTCTTCTGGTCTACAAAAACAATGGAGAAAAGGTGTATATGCCGTGTAAGTCAACCTCTTTATATGAAATACTATGATTTCTAATGGATTATATGTGTTTCCAGTTGACCCACCTCCTTTTATAGACGGCGTTCGTATTAATAGTCCCCACTATTTGTGTAAAATTATACCAAACGATACAAACAATTGTTTGAAATACACTTTAGTTATATCTCAATACGAAAAGTCGGCTACAATTCATTACACAATCAGAGGCTACTCTTCCGGACCCTTTCAGTTGAAAAAATTGGGAAATACTTATAAATATAGAGAAGTCGTAAGAAATCCTTTAATTAATTTTAGTTTTAAATGAATTCTCTTTTAATTTATGTTTATTTTAAGGAACGAAACGGCAAATGGACTGCAGAGACAGCCGGTGGTTGTGGTAACAATCGGGACACTTACCATAAGAACCCTATCTATCAGTTGACTATTTCCGGTGCTAACGATTCCGATAATGAAATACTTATTGATTTAAAGGGACCGAAGTATTGATCCAATGGTTTATAAAAATATGTTTTGAATTAATTCTGTGTTTTTTATCCCATTTTTAGAGACTATGCGATCGGTATTGACTTAATCACAGTCTCTGTCGTTAATCAGAGTTCTGTCAATTACTTCCAAAAGAGAAGTTCCGGTTCTTTTAGGTATGGATTCAATTGTTTTAATAAAAGTTAAGTTATTTATTCTGTTTTATGTATTTTAGGTCAGGCTTTACATTATTGCAGTTAAAGTCAGTTCCCGCCGGAACTTATAATATAATTCCCTCTACTTTTAATGCCAACCAAATCGGGCCCTTCTTTTTGATGGTTAACTCGACGACACCCATAAAACTCACAAAAATGAGATAATATTCGCTTAAATTAATATAATTATTGTTAACTAATTTCTATAAAAATTTATATAATTTTTTAATTTCTATTTAAGAAATCATTTGATTAATTTGTTGTTAATAAATAAATTAACCTTGAACATTTTGCAAGATATTTATGAAAAGAAGGAATGGAAATAAGAATTAAGTATTTATTCAATTTTATTCATTTTATTTCTTTGAATAAACAAAATTAAAGCCTTTATTTAATAATTACTTAAATGAGGTCTAAATTTCTGTTCCAAACTATTATATTCTCTGAGTCTTTGATTTTAATTCTCTTAAGAATTAGTTTTGGATTTTTAAATATTTTTGACTAAATGTTGAATGACTTCATATACTTCTGATTCAGAAGTTCTGAATAACAGTCCGGGAAAAGAGTTTTTTAAATAATAAAATTAGTGTTTATAGGATTTGCTTTAAAACTTGTTTTTTGGCAAAATTGAATACCATCTGTGGTTAAACAATAATTATTATTAATTTTGTTCAAAACAGATTCAGTTGAATAAAATGATCAATAAATTATTCATCTTGTTTATTCTTACTATAATCATAAAAATTTGTTGTAAAGCTGTTCCAGGATATGACCGGTCCATAGATTGGAAGGCCACTGAAAGTAGTTGCCTCAAACTAGAACGAAAGTAAGTATTTACCTCTTTATCAAACTTAAGTAAAATCTTTTCTAATGAATAATTATATAATCTAGCTATTTTTTGAAATATAACTTTATGTTAACAGTTACGAATCTCTTGAAAAAGACAAAGAATACTATAAATTGTTCAAGTGCTGGCACCGAATCGGAAAAGGTATGGCCAATTGGAGCGAAAAAGAGTTTCCAAATTTAAGCAAAATACCTAATCCACCAGGCTATAAAAAAGGGTCAACTGTAGTGCCTTTTGGCTAAGTTAACAACAATAATATTAAAATATATTGAATTTACAATAAATTGTATCGAAAATTATTTCATTTAAATTATCTTTAATTTCTTGATTTAAAGTACAGATGGTGTAACCAAATATCAGAAATGGTCATGGTCATATGAGTACTCTAATTTTTCAATAATTATACCTTTTAGTGAACTTTTTCTTCAAGACTATAGAGGCTTCTTAACAATCAAAGGGAATACCTAGCTATAGTTTAACATTTGGTGATCTATATGTTTTTTAATAGAACAAAGGTGTTTAATTAATTATTCAATGTAGAGATTCAAATCATAACTGACTTACCATGATAATGAAATCTGAATTTATTTATATAAAATCAAAGTTTTAAAAAGTATTAAAGTTCAGAACAAATAGATTTAAATAAATTTTTTAAATATGAAAAAATATAATTAAAGTCAGATAATTATTTTGATATCAATTGAATCATAAATACCACCAAAAGTGGACAAAATTGACATTTGAGGCGTTCCTATACTAAAACTAAAAATTCTGTTATTTTCAAACAATAATGTAATGTTTATATGTATAATATAAATAATGTTGCTAGAGTAACAAATTTTAAGATCTCACTTGACCTTGCCTTATTTGATTATTAATTTCAGGGGTTCTCTAATGCTAAAGTTTTTAATGAGATTTGTGATTTTAAACAAGTTACTTTATTTCAAATATACACTTAATTAGTATAGACTATAAATAAAATATTTTAGTATTTTACTACAGTCGTCGATCATTTGTATGAAGTGTGGGTTGTATGGACCAACCATTTGTATGAAGTAACTCTTTAAACAATAAACCCTTACCATAGACACTAATGTTAAAAGTGGTTCAGTTGTATGAAATACTGGTTCTATGAACCAAATATTTAGACCAAAGTTAATACAAAATGTATAAAATAGGGATCAGTTTTATAAACCTAAAGTCTGTTAATTATTATATCATTATTTGATTGAAAATTTAAAACACACTTTTTAATGAAATATCTTTTATTTTAAAAGACAATAGTTATTAATTAGTGATAAAATAGAAATTAAAGCCTTAAATACTTTATAAAAATGATTATATCGAATCGGTAACCTATCACTTAAAAATAATTTCAATGAAATGCATAAAAAATTAATTGAAAACACATTTATCTTATTAAAACAACTAAAATGATTGTATATTTAATTAATTGAAATATTTCTATATTATGAATTAGTGTTAAATAAAATTCAAAAAATTCCGATTGTATGAACCAATCAGTTGTATGAACTAAATCCTAATTCCCAATTAGTTCATACAATTGAGCGATGACTGTATTATACTTAAGTATGAAATAACCTTGTTATAAATATACACATGCATTGTAATTTTATATAATGAAAAGCATAATAACTGCGTAATATTATAACTATGTGTTGAGATAACATAATATGTATAACACATTTAGATTTATCAAGAGACTTGTAACTTTACAATGATCAATCGCATGCTACCTTGATATTTATAACCTGATAATTAATAAATTGTTAGTGACTATATGTTAACATAATTTTTTCGATTTTCCCACAAAAAAATAAAATAAGTGACTGACAAACCATAATCTTATTATATGATATAAATTTGCTATAAACTATGTTAAGGTTATTTATGAGATTATAATCTACACAGTTAACGCTAACCTGACTGTTGGGCATTAATATTAAGTTAACTATTATTAGTTATTACCTGTATTTTTATTTTATTTTTTCTTTTGAAAAGTCTCCGATTTGGGAAAATATTCGGGATATTTATGTTAAGCACAAATGTTTTGATTTCATTGACAAGAATTGAACCATATTTTAAAACCTTAATAATCCAATCGAATAACATCTGTACAGAAAACCCAAAAAAGAGACTAATAATACCTCCGAAATAAGTTATATATTCGACTCGATTTAATGTCGGCGTATTAGTCGCTTCGAGGTTAGGTTGTGATGGAGGTGAGATCAGTAGCATATGATAATTAAAATCATTTGAAATGGGAACCATTATTGTCTCATATTGTTCTGAATAGCACTGAGTATTCAGGCCACAAATCTCTTGACAATTGACCCCGATTTCCATATCATATAATACATTAACCTTCCATTCATTGTATAGATTTACAAAGCTTTCATTAGAGTTACTATCATAATTTAAATAACTTCCAGGCCAGTTATTTAAAACATCTTGCCACTGAGGTAGACGACATTTCTGTATGCAGTCGTCTCTTGAAATGTAACTATTCTTTTCATAATCTTCACATTCGGTATCGTATGGTTTTGGTAAGGAATGAGTTATTGTTCTTTTATAAGTAACGGTTATTGATTGGTGCAAATTATTAACTAAATTGTGTTTGATTTCTAAATAATTCCTTTTGTCAAAATTAAGAATTTTTTCTTTTCTGTTATGAAATAATATAAAATAATTTGTAATGTTAAGTCGAAATATTCCAACAGCAATAAATCTAGCAAGGTCATTGTAATTATATACGTTAGGGAGAGTAAATTTGTGGTCCGATTGGTTACTCATTTGTGAGAATAAAGTGAAACACAATCTGTTAATAAAATTTTGAAATAATTATATTAAAAACAAGATACAGTACAACCTCTATAACTAAACCCGGGTTGGGAAATAGAAAATTGATATATAGAGTTTTATTAGATTTAGAGGTAATTTTCTATACAAAATGTCTGTTGAATAAACGGTTAATGGTCGAGATATACAGGTGTAGAGATTTTTTAGATATAGAGGTTTTACTGTATTGACATATCTTTAAAAACTTTTATATACATCTAGATGAAAAAATATGATTTTTTTGTTTAAATTCATTTAACTTTAGCTCACCTCTTACTGTCGATAGACTTTAACACAGGGCTCACTTCATTGACAGGAATAGATAAATCAGCTAAAGATTTCGAAAATTTCACCATTTCAAATTGAGAGAAAATGTCGGTAAAGTCATACAGTACTTTATATTGTTCTCTTATAGTAAGTTTTGCCAAAGAAGTGGTATTAATATTCTTTGAATTTTTTCTTAATAGCCTTTCCTTTTCAAAGCAAAGAGTAATCGCCGGCAGAGATATCGTTGAAAAGTCTTCGATTTTAACAGAAGTCGTTGTTTTATACGCGAAATACAATACAGAGATTGAAATTAATTGATGAAAACATCCGGTAATACATAATAAGTTAAAAATGGTTTTAAAAGGTTTTTCAATAACAAACTTTTTAATTTCATTTAAAAAATTCATTTTTGTTAACTTAATATATTTGAGTCAAATGATATTTAAAAGATAAAATATTTTATATTTAATAGAAAATTATTTTAGAAAAAAAATCAATTCTTTTATTAAAAGAAAAAAAATTAATTATATAATAAACAATACAAGGAAATTTTATTGACAATGGGTGGACTAGGTTCTTCAAGATTAAAATTTTATTGATTCTACCTTGAAACTTTTATTTTTACAGTTACCAAGCTTATTTGTCTACTTATACTAAAGAAGAACTGAAAGTACTCAGGACTACATCTATTTGTTATTATTCTAAACTAATTATGTTATTTAAGGGACGGCCTTCTCGTGTTGTCACCCAAACAAAAGTTAAACTTTAGCCGATG
>JAQFZM010001693.1:0-16824 GCA_034695785.1 Galumna obvia | reverse complement strand
GTCCTTTGAAAATTTTAACTCAAATTTCAATACTCCTATATTCTCCCAAATCTTAATATTTTTTCTCATATCATTGTTATCGAAAAGAAATTCTTTTATATAAAACATTGGTGTATTAACTTCTACTTCTTCATTTGTAGTTTGATATCGACACAAATTACGCTTATAAAATTGAAAAGTATATCCAACACAATTATCTAAATCTATTGTTTTTCCTTTCATTTGTAGTAATTATATTGTTTATATATATTAATTTATCAAATTCTATTTTTTTTGTAATACTTGGTTTTACATTAAATCTCCCAAATTCCCAATTATACAAATAATAATAATTTTCATCTTTGTATTATATTCGAAATAACACATTCATATTTTCTTAGTTTATTAGAATAAATCTTGAATTGATTTGATTATTGTTTTTTAATTTGGTATTCTTTTGATAATATAAAAAATTCTAAAACTCAATATTTTGATATGTCCAAGATATATCTTATCGAATAATTTTATAAATCAAATCTAACAATGATAGTTGAAAATCAAAATTTCCTTCTTCATATATAATTTTAAACCAATAAACTATTTTATTCTTTGGTATTTCATAATTTCTAAACATCTCAATATCAAGTATAAGAACTGTATTTTTTTCTTTTCGATTAATACAAAATGTCTATAGTTATATCTTATTGATGGATTCCAAAAGGGAATATCGACCATTTCATAAAAAATATTGGTTAAAAATATTTCTTCAATGTTATTCCATATATATTGAGTAAATTTTTCTCCCAACAATGGATAAATTTGCTTTTCGTTATCTTTTTTGTAATGAGTTTTGTTATAAAAGCATATTATTGGATCACCTGTATAATTAAGTTCAGTTAATTCTTTAGGAGAATTATTTGTATCAAGATTATTTGATTTATTTTCTTTTATCAATTCTTGATTAATTTTTTCTTCAGATTTAATATTGGATTTGGATAAATTGATATCACTTGATTCGGTAGATTTAGTAATTCTATTATTTTCTTGATTATAAGAGGGGTTTTGTTCAGTATTATCTTCAGATTTTTGGAGATTTTGTTGATTATTTTGTTCATTACTATTCCGTTGATCTTCACTATGATTTTGTGTATTATCTTGATTATTTGCCTTTTGTAGAATTGAGGGTTGTTCGTCTGAGTTATTTTTTGAATTTGTATATTGATCTTGATCATTGTTTTCTAAAGTATCATTATTTTGTTGTAACGATCTATCCTTGGATACAGGTTGTTCTTCCGTATTATCTTGAATATTTTCAGGAATTACATTATTATTTGGTATTATTCTTTTATCTATATATCTATTAGAGAATTTGATCATGTTATAATTGATTTGTTCATCTAATTTATCTATAAAATCGATGTTAAATTGATCCGTTGTCATTGTTTCACAGTTAATAAAATTTAGCGTTTCATTAGTGATAATGGGTTCAGTAGAAATGTGATATTTTAACAATTTTGGATTCAATAAATAGTTAGTGCCTTCTATTCCTATTCTTTCTAGATAATAATACTCATTAAGGTTATTGTCTGAAAATTTAATAAATGGAGATTTCATTGAATTTTCTGGATAATCCCATTGAAAGACATAAAACAAAGGTATGTGAATATTAAATTCTGGACATTGATAATAATGAGTAAACTGATATTTATAAAGTAGATGACATTCTGAAATAGGTGTTAGATCATCAAAAATATCAGGTATTTTTGACTCATGTAAAAATTTTGGGGTTTCTTCACCAAGAGATATAGTTTGATTTTTGAATACTTTGATTTTGGTGTCATCTTTAGATAAGAAAATTTCTTCATCATTTTGATAATCAGTAAAATAGATCTCTTCTATATCTTCTAATTTTATTTTTACATATCTGTTTATCGAAATTTTGTCTAATGATTTACTTTCTAAAATCTCTTTTCCAAATTTAGTAAATTTATGAAAAGTGATTAAAATATCCAGATTTTCAGTAAGATTTTCTAATTCTGACTTAATATAATTATAGAATTCTTTTAAACCATTTAAATTATCGGTAAATATTGAAGACCATGACTTTGTGATTTTTATCTTGAAATATATTCTTTCGTTTGGAATATTATACTGTTGAATAATAGTATCCGTTCCATTAATAACATTAAGTGCTACTGTATTTGTTCCATTGTTCCTTAGATAAAGGAATGGTTTATATCTTTTTACATCTGTTGTATTAGGATAGGAAATATCGATGACGATGATATATATATCCAATGGATCGGATTTTAATAGATAGGGAAAATAACTTGGTTGAATAATCAAATTTTCTGGAGGTTCGGTATTGATACGAATGTGTGTATCATCAGTTATACAATCAAATTTCTGATATATGTCAAGAGCTTCTCTTCGTATTTTTCCATAAACGTTTGCAACATTAATTTTTTGGTTTAATCCTTTTATTTTTACTTTATGAATTTCATAAGGTAGCTTATCCAAACTACCTGTAAATTGTAGTATGTCATTGAGACATAATATGAAGAGTAGAAAATGTTTTCGATTCATCTATTGAAAGGAATATAATTATTATTTTGAACGAAATATATTACAATTAATATTCTAATATACCTCCCCTTTCACAAATTTCGTTCAAAATTATACTTAAGTTTTAGAAATAATGAATGTGATCACGTGTTCCAATATGTTTAAGGTAAGGTTTATTTATTATATCAAAAACATTAATCTAGGTACTTTTTGAAATTTTTGTGATTTTCAAATTTCGCGCTCATTTACATAGGTAATTTTGCTAAAACACTGAAATTGACATTTTGACCATTTGCCACTTAATGGTTATACTTATTAAAAAATAATTAATTACAATTTTTAAGATTATAATAATTCAAATTAATTTGAACCACTTGACCTTCAAAGTTTTAATAACTAATGATCAAAAAAATCAATTCAAAAATTCGAAAAATTTATTATAATTTTCAAAAATTTTTTATATGTTAAAGATTATATGAAAAAAATTTTCTTTCATAATTTTATAATAGGTGTGTATCTTCTCTAATGGAAGTCCAAAGAAAATTTTCATTTTCATTTTTAGTTTTTATAAATTAAATTTTTATCGTAAAACTGTTCAAATTTTTATTAAGTTATTTTATCTTTTTCTAAAAGGCGCTAAAATTTTTTCTAGATATACAAAATATTATACTATGATTATATTTTATATTCTATATTAAAAAGTGGGTCTATAACTATTTATAAAATACTGGTTACAAAAATTATTATAAAATTATACTTGACTCAAATTTTTAATTATAAGGTCAGGGGTCATGTGGTGATGCTCAGACCAAATTATGGTCAATTGTGATATACTAGCAAAGTTTGAGAAGTTTGAGATTGATGACTTTCTTTATATGGACCTAAAAGCCATAAATATTTATTGTTAAATTTACATTAGATTTGTATTAAAAAATTTTTGTATAACATATTCATAACATATTGTAATTTTAATGGTGGATTGCATATAATACAGTGTAAGTGTTATTGTTTTATACAAATTTAAATTTTATTAATCTTGTTAAATTTTATAAAATTGAATAAAATTTATATCAAAATTAAATTATAAAAATAATACAAATATTTTGGCACTATTTTGGTCTGAATTTTTCACTTATTTTCAAAAATATAAGCAAGTAAGTTTTATTGCGTATTATATTCTATGCAATTTTGAATACTCATGACTACACATAATGTTCCATATGATAAACCATTATTCTTTAATAAATAAACTATAATAAAATTTTTCCAGCAGGGCGAAATTTTTTTTATTTTTATATATTCAATGAAACTTATTAATATCTTCATTCTGAGTTAATGACAACTTTCTGCTGGTTTATTTTGGGCAGGTTATAGTTCACCAAACCTTTTGGATTTCCCATAGAGTTTGTATTGAAAGTTTATTATAACTACCATGGACATTCCTAATACTGTTATAACTAATCAGGTAAAAAAATTTTGTTTTATTTTTATTTTTTTTTCTAAATTATTCTTTAAAATTAAGCGCGATAATCGAAAGAAATTAAAGTCTAAATGGATAGATAGATTTCAGAATAGTGAGGGTGAGCGACAAGTATCGAACGCTGAAACAAATGGAGTTCAAAGAAAGGGGTCAAAGAGGAAAACCCTTTTAATAAAAATCAGAGTTCTGAGAGAACTATTGTTCATAATGGAATTGAGGCTACTTCAAGTGCTTCCCATTCAGGCTTTAGAACTATGCCTAAGAAGGGTAAACCTTTTATTTGGGATGCCTATCAAACCGTTAAAGGCCCAAATGGCGAAGATGACTATGAAATTCTTTTCATATTTGATTTTGGAGAGCATTATAATACATATTACGAATCAGATTATAGATATCGTGTTTTCATAAGGAAAAGAGGAGAAGGTATCCCTAAAACTTATCAAGTGATAGAAAATGAGTTACTTTGGATACCTGAGGAGTATATGAATTGCCAGGAACTTATTAACTTTTACAATAAAATTGATAAAAGTTATGAAATGGAGACCAAATTCAATCTTCAATTAAATGAATTTTGGAAACCAAGAGAGTGACCCAATGCCGTTTCAGGTGCCCGTCGTGTGCAGGCATCATCAGTAAAAGATGATATTGATGGAGATTTGGCTTTTATTTTCGGAAAGGAAATTTCTATTGATTCAAATGAAAGACAAGGTTTGGATATCGTCTTGGGTTTATATGAAAAGTACAAAAGAGATGGTAAAGTTATCAATTCTGGACAATTAGGAGAGTAAGTAGAAATATAATATATAATAAATTTTTAAGGCAAATTATAGGGCTCATCTTGACGATAAATTCGTGGATGATTATGTAAAGTTTTGGAATGAAATAGCGAAAGATATTTTCTTTTGAAGGGATAGAAATAATTATGAGAACACAAAAATAAACTAGAACATTTTATTAGACAAACTGTGCACAGTTACAAACATAGATTATATTGAATATTAAATGAACTTAAAGAGAGTTAAAAACATAAGAGTTATTGATTAGTAACAAGCACAATATTTATACTTTTTAGACAGGATATGAAATTTCAATACAAAACTTATTCATGAAAGGAATGTGCTTGCTTATTATAAACAGGATGCCTACAACTTTCCTTTCTCTCTATAAAAAAAATATAAAATGATGTAGGCATAAATTTACTTATATAATAAAATTTTTCAAGATAAATTAAAAATTCATCAAAAATGTTCAATTACAAATGAAATCAATTATTTAAAATTACTTAAAATAAAATAAGATATTTAATAAAAATTTATATTAAGAAATGATATCTGAAAAATAATTAACATTTTATGAATAAAAACCTTAAAAAATCATTTCATTCGTAAACTTATATAAAATATTACATGCCAACTAAGCTACCAGGAGAAATAATCTAGGTAATTTGCAGTTGTTCAACGAGAGAATGCCCAAAGAGCGTTGACAACACAACACTTGTGGAAACCCCAAAGACACAAGTATATGACGCAAAATAAGTGGTCGGACCCGACCCGAAAAATCCGACCATCTCTGCCCTCTAATTTTAAAGTTGACCGAACCACAGACCAAAATTCGATGCAACTTCTTCAACTGAAATACCTTTTTATCAATTTTCGTCAAATAAATGCCATTTTCTTTCCTTCCCCTCTCTTAGAAAAAATAAATTTGAAGGAAAAATTATATTTAGAAAAAAATGGATGAAACACATAATGATGTGAGGTTACTGGTCGGCACTTCGTTAGCCTCGTCGGACCAGTGAAGGCATACAAATAAATGTGAAACATGAAATGAACTAGAACATTTTATTAGACAAACTGTGCACAGTTACAAAACATAAATTAGACATAAAATTAAATGAACATAAAGAGAGCTAAAAACATAAGAGTTATTGATTAGTAACAAGTACAATATTTATACTTTTTAGACAGGATATAAAATTTCAATACAAAACTTATTCATGAAAGGAATGTGCTTGCTTATTATAAACAGGATGCCTACAATTCTTTAAATTTTTGGTTTGCTTTTTCAACTTTACTTTCATTTTGATAACAAAACTTAACTTTTGGTTTAATACTTCCATTGAATAAAGGAATTGTAAGCAAATAATTGTCGTTTGGAATACAATTCCATTTACTTTCATATCCCTTACGATAGCAATCGTTGAGACACTCAAAACGATTAACTTCTCCATATTCTCTACATTTTGTTTCATAAGGTTTATGTAATTTTTTAATTACAATTTTATTAATTATTACAATAAAATAAAATAAAGGCTTATCTAAACTATTATCTTTTATTTGAAATTCTTTAGTCATTTGATTAATATCTTCATTATAAGAACTAATAAAGAATTTCTTCTCTAAAAATGGAGCAAGCAACTTTGTTTCAAGAATATTTGGATCTCTTTCAATATTATATAATGTAAGCACAATATCATTATTTTTTAATATTTTTCCAATGGTATTGATATTTTCTTCTAATGTAGGTTTAACAGTATGACATTTACCAAAAGGTGAGAGAATTTGTTTTAAAGATTCAATATTTGAACAATAATTAAATATGCTTGGTGACAAACCATGAATTGCAAATGTTTTCTGTTTTAAAGTTAAACAATTTATTTGAGTTAAATAAAAGTCAAACTTTATTTGAGTTAACGTATAATTTTCTACTGTTTTATCATAAATTAGTATTTTATTCTTATAATATTCTGATATATTTTCTGCGATTAAATAATTAAACATTTTTTTCCTCGAATAAACTGCTCTATTAATTCTTTCAATTTCATCTTTATTGTGTTCATTAGGTTTGATATAATCTCTTATTTCCCCAAAATATCTTTGTTTATAATAAGCAATTAATTTAGTTTTAAAATCAGAATAATTTTCATAATTTTGTTTGAATTTTTGATTAAAAAGTATTCGATTAAATATGTGTTCAAACCAGACACTAATCGCAGGAATTGAATCATTTTTCAGTCGATTATCTGAATCTCTGTATGGAATCCATTCGACGCTTACTTCTGTTTTAAACTTCAAATAAGTATCGGTTAAACTCCAGATTTGGTATAAAATGAAAGCAATTGTGAGAAATTGAAATATTAATTTCCAACGGATTCGTTCCAATTTTATAATATACCTTTGTAGTTTATCATGGAATATTTTTATTAACTTGAATTTTAAAACCAAATTAATTATTATTTTCAAATTCATATAAAAACTCAAATAATGTCTAATATTTCTTAAAATTTTATGAATTATTTCACTCATATAAAAGAGACTCCAATCCAGAGTCCAAAAAGTCCACCAATATTTGAAAAATAGTCAACAATAGTATATTTTTCTTCACAAATATAATTAAATTGAATTTAATTTTTGTAATCAATAGTAATATTTGTTTCCTTTGAATTCGTTGTCAAAGAATTTTCAAAAGAATTTTTGAAATAATTTTGATTACAATCTTTAGGACAAAACATTCGACAGAAATTTATCGCAAATAATATTTTCATTTCCTAACGAATCAAATAATATTAAACTTTTCAATATTAAGGGATTCGGTAAACAATTATATCTTCTCATATATTCTTTCTCAAAGCAATCTTTTAAACAATAGTTTTGATCTAATCCATCTAGACAAATTAAATAAATAAAAATTTATCAATATGAAACAATAAATATCAGTGATGGTCTGTTTTCCGGAAACTCCCATAGTTTGAAAAAATAAATATTATTTTTTATTGACAAACACACTCTTTTGAGGTTTTCAAATCAATGCAATGTTTTTATAATGACCACCTGGGATAAACCTTTTTTATGGCATTGCTGATAATTATCAAGTTAAAAAAAAAATTATTTATGACTAACATCTGTTAACACATCTGTCCATATATGGAGTTGAAAGCAATTGAATTGAAGTCTTCGATAATTTTAACTTTCCTTCCAATCCGTGTCGACTCATTTTTATTGAATTGTATTTATTTGGTTCGAAACCATTTGTTTTCTGATGAATCACTAAATTAATAATTTAGTGTAATGACATTTAAGTTGAACCAGATTTTGATTTAACTAGATAAGTTTTGGGATACCAACAATCTGGTTATATAGAGAATAAATTGTATTACATTTCTATAAGCAACTGTAAATTTTTTATTAAATAATTATATTTATATCCAAAAAATCTTAATATGCTTATTTAATTGATTAAAATTAATGAAAATTACACCAATTAACTGAAATTTTATTTTGATTTTCCGTTACTTTCGGTTAATTTTATTAATGAAAATGAAATATAATAATTTTTATTATATTTGAACTCTTATTGAGAGGGACTCTTACAGATCCTTTAACCTTTAAGAATTACTAAATGAAAGGGACATAAATATTTAAAAAAATTAAAAGAAAAATTGGATTAATATCAGAATGGCGCAGGGATGGCCATTGGGGTGGGTATAGTTGGGGGTATTTGGATACACTCCTAGGCACGAAATAATTGTTCTATAAAAATGTAATAAAAAGAATATTGTTTGAATTATGTTTGGAATCGTGTGAACAGAATATAATCCAAAATAATATTGTAGTTAAATTAAATGGATTAAGACATCGGAAAATATATTAATCCATATGAATTCATAATAAGAGATATTTCATTTATTGTATACAATTTTGATCGAAAGATGTATTTCATTGATTTGATAATAAGTATAACAGATGTTCTAAACTTATGGCACGGAATGACAATTCCAACAATGATTTGTTTTTTATTTACTCCTATTTCTCAAGTATTCTACAAAATAAAACCTATAATTTATTCAATAATATTAGTAAAGAAAATTAATATGAAAATAGTTAAGGTAATTCTTTATTCCATTAAATTAATTGTTTTAAATATATTTAAAATTAAGATAATAATTAAAACTCTTTCAACAATTATATTATTAGAAGAAGTTATTAGAGTTTCGATAAATTATTTAAATTATGAGAAAAATATAAGAATTGATTACAAAACAGATTCCGATGAAATTGATTTTGTAATTCATATAAAAACTGATATTCCGATAATGAGTCAACAAAATAATAGAAATGATTTAAATATAACACCTTGGAATGGTGAGGATCATAATGGTTTATGTGAATTAGATAATATTGATCAGGAATTATGTCAAAAGGATTACTCGCCTTTTTCTGATTGTTTAACAAAACAGAATTTCTCCGAAAAACAATTGTTTGAAAAATCGTTTATTAACACTTATCTCGGATATTATAAATTTCAAGCATATCTTGGTGAAAAACAAATTAATCTAACTAAGTTTAAAAGCAAAAAATATGCATATACATTCAACAAGGAAATGTTCGAAGAGTGTCATGGTTATCCTATTGTATAAAAATTGTTTACATCATTCAAAATAAATGCTTTAATGAAATCACCATATTACACCTTGTACATTTTGAAGAAAAAATTCTTAAAAGAGCAGAATTACGAGAAAGTATTCTTCTTTGATAACTTGAATACTGATATTGAGTTGAGTTCTAAAAACATTTTAAAATCATATGAAGTAATTAATACTTTAAATAAAATGAGTGAAAATCAAATTGAATTTAATGAAATTATTTTGACACAAATATACTTGCTCACATTTTTAAAGCCACCGCATGGAGACTGTTATGATTATACTAATAATAAGAGATATTTTTATGCCAATAATCAGTGGCACTGCTATAGACTTTGTCTTGAAAATAGAGGTCAACAACAGTTTAAATGTAATCCAAGAATAATTGACGACACAATTCATGAATTGGACTTCACTACAAAAGATTTACAAAATGATTGCAATTCAAGTGATTTGAGAAAATTTGAAGAATATATTCAAATTAAAAATTTGCGAACAAAATGTCTAATATAGTGTCCCAAAGACTGTGAATTAATTGAATTTAAAACTAATACCATAAGAAATATATCGGATTTTAAAATTAATGACAAATCGACTCATTACACAAAAAGTCTTATTTGGGACTCAACTCAACCAATATTTATATACAAAGAAGTGTCTGTTATGTCTTTTGCAGATTATTTGTGTTATTGTGGAGGACTTATCGGTTTGTGGTTCGGTATTAGTGCTAAGGATATAATAATCTTTATTCTTAACCAAAAATATTTCTTATATTTTACGACTCATTAAATCTCAATAAAAAAATAGTTTAATATTTCTTCACATAGAAATCTGAGTAATGAAAAATGTCCTAGTTGTTTATTATTGTTCATATTTGATATAATATATTGTCTTTTATGTAAAAATAAATGCAATTATTTTTAATCTTTATTTGAAATAATGTTTGGATAAAAAATATAATTAATATAAATCAACAAAGTTTTGAATATACAGTAAACTCTCCCAGTTGTGACTCTCTGAGTTGTGAAACTCTCCCAGTTATGAACCTTTTTTAATTTTTGAAGGACTCGCGATACATTAAAATCTATTAGTTGTGACTCTCCGAGTTATGAATTCACCTAGTTATGAACAAATTCTCCATGCATTTGCTCTATCATATCTGGGAGAGTGCGCTGAATTACATATAAATTCAATAATTGTTATAAACAATAAATTAATTTTCAATACATTTACGGTCTTATATTTAATGTAGCAATCAAACCGCGAGAACGTCTCTACTGATACCTAAACAGCAAAGGTTTAAATTATAGACATAAACTGGTTATTTCTTTATTTATAGAGAGGTTGAGTGGACCCGATATAAGTTACTATTGGTTGGAATAGTTTCAAAAGAATAACTATCAGTTAGAATTATCTCTATGGCTAAAACTGTGTTTTAAATTATTTTCTCTTTATTTAATCGTTTGAATAAATAACAATTTTTAATTTAAATTTTAAATTTAATTTTCAAGCTAGTACATAAATTTCGGTAAAATAACCTTAATTAAAATTTTATTAAAAAATGGTATAAACATAAATAAATAAATGTTTTGCAAACAAATTTGATTTAAACTATAAAAATTAATATTAAATATTACTATTGGTCATTTTAGTAATATCAATAAATATTAATTATTTTGCTTTGGATTTGTTTATTTATTTATTGATTTTGAATATCAATAAATGCTTTAAATAGATATCTATTAGAATTAGTGATTTATTAATCTTATTCATACTTTGTTAAGAAATATATAAATACTTTATATAGAAAACATTTGCAATTCATAGTTTGTCACCAAGCATATTTAATTATTGTTCTAATTTTCAATCTTTAAAACGGATTCTCGTTTTTGGTAAATGTCATACTTTTCGACCTAATATAGAAGAAAATATCAATACCCTTGGAAAAATGTTAAAAATTAATGATATTGTGCTTACATTATATAATATTGAAATAGATCCAAATATTCTTGAAACAAAGTTGCTTGCTCCATTTTTAGAGAAGAAATTCTTTATTTGTTCTTATAATGAAATTATTAATCAAATGACTAAAGAATTTCAAATAAAAGATAATAGTTTAGATAAGCCTTTATTTAATTTTATTGTAATAATTAATAAAATTTTAATTAAAAAATTACCGAAACCTTATGAAACAAAATGTAGAAAATATGGAGAAGTTAATCGTATTGAGTGTCTCAACGATTGCTATCGTAAGGGATATGAAAGTAAATGGAATTGTATTCCAAACGATAATTATTTGCTTGCAATTCAATTATTCAATGGAAGTATTAAACCAAAAGTTAAGTTTTGTTATCAAAATGAAAGTAAAGTTGAAAAAGTAAACAAAAATTAAAAGAATTTTGTTTTGAATTATGTGTGGAATCGTGTGAACAGAATATATTCCAAAATAATATTGAAGTTAAATTAAATGGATTAACACATATCGGAAAATATATTAATTCATATGAATTCATGATAAGAGATATTTCATATATTGTATACACTTTTGATCCAAAGATGTATTTCATTGATTTGATAATAAGTATAAAAAATGTTCTAAACTTATGGCACGAAATGAAAATTCCAACAAAGATTTGTCTTTTATTTACTCCATTTTCTCACGTATTTTACAAAATAAAATCTATAATTTATTCAATAATATTAGTAAAGAAAACTAATATGAAAATAGTCATGGTAACTCTTTATTCCATTAAATTAATTGTTTTAAATATATTTAAAATTTAGATAATAATTAAAACTCTTTCAACAATTATATTATTAGAAGAAGTTATTAGTGTTTCGATAAATTATTTAAATTATGAGAAAAATATTAGAATTGATTACAAAACAGATTCCGATGAAATTGATTTTGTAATTCATATAAAAACTGATATTCCGATAATGAGTCCACAAAATAATAGAAATGATTTAAATATAACACCTTGGAATGGTGATGATCATAATAAATTATATGAATTAGATATTATTGACCCGAAATTATGTCAAAAGGATTACTCGCCTTTTTCTGATTGTTTAACAAAACAGAATTTCTCCGAAAAACAATTGTTTGAAAAATCGTTTATTAACACTTATCTCGGATATTATAAATTTCAAGCATATCTTGGTGAAAAACAAATTAATCTAACTAAGTTTAAAAGCAAAAAATATGCATATACATTCAACAAGGAAATGTTCGAAGAGTGTCATGGTTATCCTATTGTATAAAAATTGTTTACATCATTCAAAATAAATGCTTTAATGAAATCACCATATTACACCTTGTACATTTTGAAGAAAAAATTCTTAAAAGAGCAGAATTACGAGAAAGTATTCTTCTTTGATAACTTGAATACTGATATTGAGTTGAGTTCTAAAAACATTTTAAAATCATATGAAGTAATTAATACTTTAAAAAAAATGAAGGAAAATCAAATTGAATTTAATGCAATTATTTTGACACAAATATACTTGCTCACATTTTTAAAGCCTCCGCATGGAGAGGGTTATGATTATACTAATAATAAGAGATATTTTTATGCCAATAATCAGTGGCACTGCTATAGACTGTGCCTTAAAACAGAGGTCAACAACAGTTTAAATGTAATCCAAGTATAATTGACGACACAATTCATGAATTGGACTTCATTTCAAAGGATTCACAAAATGATTGCAATTCAAGTGATTTGAGAAAATTTGAAGAATATATTCAAGTTAAAAATTTGCGAACAAAATTTCTATTAATGTGTCCAAAAGACTGTGAATTAATTGAATTTAAAACTAAAACCATAAGAAATATATCGGATTTTAAAAATAATGATGAATCGACTCATTACACAAAAAGTCTTGTTTGGGACTCAACTCAACCCATATTTATATACAAAGAAGTGTCTGTTATGTCTTTTGCAGATTTTTTGTGTTATTGCGGAGGACTTATCGGTTTGTGGTTCGGTTTTAGTGCTAAGGATATAATAATCTTTATTCTTAACCAAAAATATTTCTTATATTTTACGACTCATAACATTTTGTCTTTTATGTAAAAATAAATGCAATTATTTTTTATTTTTAATTGAAATAATTTTTGAATAAAAAATATAATTAATATAAATCAACAAAATTTTGAATAAATTACATATGAATTCAATAATTGTTATAAACAATAAATTAATTTTCAATACATTTACGGTTTTACTTGTCTTATATTTAATGTCGCAATCAAACTACGAGAACCTCTCTACTGATACCTAAACAGCAAAGTTTTAAATTATAGACATAAAGTGGTTATTTCTTTATTTATATAGAGGTTGAGAAGACCCGATATTAGTTACTATTGGTTAGAATTGTTTCAAAACAATAACTATGAGTTAGAACTATTTCTATGTCTAAAACTGTGTTTTAAATTAATTTCTCTTTATTTAATCGTTTGAATAAATGACAATTTTTTATTTAAATTTTAAATTAAAATTTCAAGCTAGTACATAAATTTTGGCCAAATGACCTTAATTAAAATTTTATTTAAAAATGGTATAAATATGAATAAATAAATGTGTTGCAAACAAATTTGATTTAAACTATAAAAATTAATATTTAATATTTCTCTTGGTAATTTTAGTAATATCATCAAGTATTAATTATTTTGCTTTGTATTTGTTTATTTATTTATTGATTTTGAATATTAATAAATGCTTTAAATAGATATCTTATAGAATTATTGATTTATCATTCTTATTCATAATTTGTTACGAAATATATGAATACTGTATAGTGAAGGTTTTATAATTATGCTTAAAAGTATTTTTGCGTTTAACTTGGATAATACTCTTGCTATACAGATAAAATATATTTAGTATAAAGATATATAAATTAATAATAGATAATACTCTTGCTAATTTTAATAGTAGATATACAGTTGCGGACAGATGTATGCTAACTCACTTAAACCTCTATAACACTTGAAAGTATTAATGGATTTTTAAGTGGTTTAAATTATAATAATCTTGAATAGTAATAGAATTTTTAAAAATGTTAATGAAATATCTGAACTAAGATAAAATAATATTAATTGATGTTAACGTAAAAATTGGTATTTAAATGAAACTTTTGATGAATATATTTTTTAAATTTTAGCTTTCAATATAAACAAATATATTTTAATAATCACCATGACAAATAAAAATATTGTGTGGGTAACATGATCTCCACAACCACATTTTGGCAAAGCCTTTAAAAATATTTTTGTCATAAATTATTATAATACAGTTAGGCCTCCATTTAACAAGACCACAGTTACCAGCTAGATTATCTTGTTAAATCGAGACTTTGAAAATTTTATTGAATTTATATATAGTTAATTATAATATAAATAATGATGTTTATATCATATATATTATTAATTAAAAGCCTTTTGTCTTTAAAATGTTTTAATTTCATAACTTTTTTTCAAAAAATTGAATTACTTTAAAATTTTATTCAATTGATAAGCGATTTTTCTGTTGTTTAGCTGGAATTTTTAACAATATTTATTAATTACATTTATTGGTAGTGAAAATTATATTTTTCAATTAAATTTATTTAAAAAATTTCTCTTTAATGGTAAATTTTTGTTATATTGATACAAAGCTAATGCTATGCATACAATAGACTACCCTTGTAATATCGAGTCTCTTGTTATATTGAATTTTTTTATATTGAGTTAATTTAACATTACAATACTCATAGGTGCCGCCGTTGCTTTAAGTTCACCTTGTTATACCGAGCTCTTGTGGTATCCGGTCTTGATAAATGGAGGTCTAAATGCATATGGATTTTGAATACTATTTAACCCTGAATTCGAAAATATAATTAGTTTTTAAATACAAATAATAGTTTTCATTTTTTTCAAAAATTACCAGTTAATTTTATTTTTTCTCGAATGAAAATAATATTATCAAGTTAGGCGTAAAATTCTACCCCGAATTCAAATATTACATTAATAATTTATTACAAAATCTTTTTTGAAGGATTGGTTAAACCGGGCTCGTGGAGGTCAAGTGACCACCACAATATTTTTATTTGTCATGGTGATTAAAAATATATATTTGTTTATAATTAAAGTTAAAAGTAAAAAGATATACATTCAACATCTAAGGTTTCATTAAAATTAAAATTTATTGTTTATCATCAAATAAAAATATTTTATGTAGGTACAAATTTTTGTATAATATACTTTAAAATTCTTCCACTATTCCAGATTACTTTAGTGGAAATCGCTTAAAAATTTATGGATCCTTTCAAGAGTTATAGAGAGTTAAGTGACTTAATATTGATCTGTCCGCGACGTTATAAGTATTATACTTTGCTTTGTATTGTTAATTACTTTATTGATTTTCAATATCAATAAATGAATTATAAATTTATTGTTTATAATTATTGATTTAGTAATCAAGTTTATAATTTCTTTAGAAATCACGCGAGAATTTTAGCTTAAATCTTAATAATACCAAGTTATATAAAAATAAATTATTCATAATTTAAATCATATAATGTAATTTTATTGAATACTTTGTGACCCCACTTTCATTATAGATATTAAAATGAATTTTAGTGGTGAAATATTTTTATTTTATTTTTTCTTTAAAATATTTTAAAATTATTTCTAAAATTAAATTATAATATTGCGTTTTTTTAAACGAAATATTGATTTTCAATTTTTATTTGAAATTTATTTTACTTTCAAATTAATATATATTTTAAATAAATCTTTTAAAATATTTTTTTCGAATAAAAAATTTCAGGTTCCTATCAAATCAAAATTATAATAATATTTACAAAGAAAATATTGACAACAATTCATCAAAAAGTTTGTATATTTATTTATTTTTGTAATTTAATTATTTATTAAAATCATACTATAACTAAAATTCAATTAAATCTCTTTAATATTTATAGTTTTTTTTGAAAAATAAAACAACTTTTTAATTTATTGAATATTAGATGTTATTTGTGATATTATGATCATCTCTAGGATTTCTTATTAGTAAAATTATACATTTATGTTAACTAAAATGGCCAAACAGGCCTGCTACAGGGGGGTTTTAGGTAGGAATAATTTGGTCCGAGCCCAGTTGGAAATTAGGAAGGAGGGGTATTTTGAATATTTTCCATTTAACCATTCTTAAAATATCCCAAATGGATTTTATATCATTTTTTAAACTCATAAATGTAGTGTCAATTGAGTTTGAACTCATACTTTATTTTATAAAGGAGAATCCTGTCTATAACACTAATTTTCCCTAAATTTACCATGAAAACCAGATAGTGGGTTTGGTAGAGGTCACCTTAAGGATCAATAATATACAGGTCT
>JAQFZM010001692.1:0-16836 GCA_034695785.1 Galumna obvia | reverse complement strand
TTAATTTAATAAAAATTTATTTAAGAGAAAGTTTTGTTAATTATTTGTCAAATAAAATGTTTGTGTTATTTATTTATTAATTAATAGATAGAGTTAACCGAAGAACTGATTCCACTGTATATCGATTCGAGTTCAGTTTGACCTCAGACCACAAATGTTTGCTCATTAATTGATTGATTTAAATAAAGGGATAAACCATAAAAAGATTTTTTAGACTTATTTCTTAATTTAAATTAAAATTTATTTTTAAAAAATATAAATTCAAATGAGTTTTCAATTTCTATATAGTATTGTATCAAATATTTTCCTTTAAAATGAAATCGTTTTTCAATTTTAATGTTAAGATTTTATCTATTTTTTAATTTTTATTTTAAATCGATTAATAAAAACTTAAATTTTAGCAAAAGAAAGATCTCTAAAACTACTTTCAAAATATTTTAAAAAAGTATTGATTCTAAAAATTTCTTCTAATTTTTTTAAATGTTTCAGAAGTGTTCACTTTATAAATACACTTCACTGCCATTTTTATGTACGTCTGTTTTTATGAACTAGATAGTTTTTGTGAACCTATATCCCAAACTCTTTGTATATAAATCTATATAAAATTCAGACCATTTTTATGAACTAGATAGTTTTTGTGAACATAAATGTCTGCACAACTAAGTTCATAAAAATGGCAGTCGAGTGTAAATGGATACTTTTGTCTCAAAATTAGCTAATTTTTTAATAAGATAAACATATAAATAGTTTATATTTTTATACAATCTGTACATTAACTCTATTGAAACTTATGCCTTAAATATAGTTTTGACAAAATGGTACATATGTTACCTAGAATAATTACCTAGAATAATTACCTAGAATAATTACCTAGAATAATTACCTAGAATAATTACCTAGAATAATTATCTAGAATAATTAGATCAATGGCAAGAGTTTCATCAAAACTTTGAAAAATATGTTGAAATTTATGATAAGAATTCGTGCATTGAATTGAAGGACATTTTATTTGATAAATATTTTTACTTTCCTTTAAAAGTTTAAATTCAAGAAAAAGAGTTAATAAAACTTTTAGTGTAATTAAAATAAAATTCTATTGAAAACCGAACCAAAAGTATTGTTTGCTCTCATTTTCTGTTTATTTAATCAACAAATTGTTATTATTGTCGACTAAGACTTAACTCTATTTTGTGAACTAATTTTTAATAGATTTATGAGTTTTTGGACATAAAAATGAGTTTAAATTAAATTAAATTCTCATTTGATTTTAATCGTAGTTTTAATAAATTTTTGATTTGTCGTCAAATTCTGTTCAATTCTGGAATGTATTAAGAATTTGATTATTTTATGGATGATTTCAGTGAAATATATTTGGTTTAAGTCAATAAAAAGGTGTTAATAATTGTATTGCAATAGAATTGCGTTTCGTTTATACGACATATCAATGGTTGGAATGCATTGAAGAGAGCATTGAATGCATTGTTTTTGGTTTGCATTGAATTCAAAGCACTTCTATTGACGTGAATCTGATTTCACTTTTCTTTGACTTTGATTTGAAAACATTGACTCAAAATTTAGACCAAAAATTTAATAATTTATTTACATTTAATTCAAACTTTAAAAGATTTTTGTCGTGAAATACGATATAATAATTGATTTCAAATGTTTTAAAACGATTTTCATTTGGTTTTCATATTATTATTGCTTTAAATGCAAACAATTTTCACAAATAAAATGTTTATTCAAATCGAAACCAATAATTGTTTGAATCATTTCTTTATTCGATAATTAATTAATAATTAAAATAAAACTCCAAATATTTTAATAGAAAAGTATTGAAATGAACGCTCAAAATGGTGTAAATCATTCAACTCTTCAAGAAGTGAGTCAACAAAATGGAGACAATGGACACAATGAGATCAACGAAGAGCCGGAGCCCGAAGTTGACATCACTATTAGTAATGTTGTCTCTAATTTTAGTGTCAAATGTCATCTGAATTTGAGACAAATTGCGTGCAACGGATCTAATGTTGTCTACAAAAGAGAACAATCGGTTTGTCTTTACTTTCAATTAGTTTTCGGTTTTAATCTTAGATTTGAATACAATTTCAGATGATTTTAATGAAATTGCGATCTCCTCGAGTGACGGCAAGTATTTGGTCTTCAGGAAAGATAACAATAACGGGCGCCACTACTGAAGATTCGGCTAAATTGGCTGCGCGTCGGGTCGCGCGAGTCCTCCAAAAGATGGGATTCAAAGTCAGATTCAATGCCTTCCGAATCGTTAATGTTTTGGGGACTTGTATTCTACCCTTTGGTATAAAAATACATGAATTCAGTGATGAGCACAGAATGAATGCCAGGTATTTGACATTGAAATGCGGTTATGTTTCTCTAAAATTAATGATATGATATTTGTATGATATTTGTATGATATTAGTTATGAGCCGGAACTGCATCCCGGGGCCACTTATAGAATGAAAGATATTAAAGCAGTTTTAAAAGTGTTCCAAACGGGTGCCATAACTATTACCGCACCGAATGTGGGCGCCGTACAAATGGCTGTCGAAAGAATCTATCCCTTAGTCTATGAGTATAAGAAACCAAAACCCAATTTATTCGTCGATAAATCCAACAAAACTCGAAAGAAATCCTCGAATTTCATTAAACACGACATCTCTGACAGCGAACACGACTTCACAGATGAAGATATCGATTCTATGGATGAGTCCGAAGAAGATATTGATTGTGACAACTATTCAGATAAATCTGATTAACATTTGATAGCTTTCTATAAGATATTTGTAATAATGATTGTAATAATGATTGTAATAATGATTCTCAAAAACAAATGATTTAAAATTTTCATATTTTCACAAAAAGTTATAATATTTTCCAATTTGTTCTGTGATATTACAGACAAACAACTATTGGCTTCAATTACTTCATTCAATACATCTTCTCATTGATCTCATTATTAATAACTATTTGCGTTTTAAACTGTTTTAAGCGTTTATCGAATTACCAAACATTGTATCTGTTTTTGTAATTGTAGTCTAGGAATGAATCACTTCTTCGAATAAAATCTATTGATTTCAACATTTTATTTAATAGTGATTTAGTCAACACTTTTGAACTAAAATTATTTCATTTAATTTGACAGTAATTTATAATTTATAATAGTTTACAATAATTATTATATCGAACTGTAATTCCAATTACAGATCAAACAATGAGTCAACTCTTCTATAATATTATGTTTTTATAATTGAATTCTTGGCTGAAATTAATGAAAATTTAATAAAAAATAAAACAAACTCTGGACTAGTATTCTATTGAATAATATTGTATTCGAATCTTAAGCCACAAATAATTTCACCAAATTATTGATTTAATGGAATAACTATTTATTGTTTTTTGGCGGCACTTGGATTAGCCGCCGGTCCTCCAGTTTGTCGCGGATAGAACTCAGCCAAAGTCGACTGTGGAATACGTTTAAGCATTTCTTTGGGGAATATTCTGAGGAGTTGCCAACCGATGTCCAAAGACTCAAATACTGTTCGGTTCTCATAATTTCCCTGAAATTTAATTTATAATTAAAAACACTTTTATTAATAAATTAATGAATTGTTTGATATACTTGTGATATGAAATTCTTCTCGAATTTTCCTAAGAATTCCAAATACAATAAGTCTTCGGGAGTGAGAGCTTCCTCTCCGACGACGGCTTTCATTGCCTGAACGTCTTTTCCGATGGCATAACAGGCATACAATTGGTTGGAAACGTCTGCGTGATCTTTACGAGTCATTCCCTCTCCAATAGCCGACTTCATTAGACGACTCAAAGACGGCAATACATTTATTGGAGGATAAATCTGTCTGTTGTGCAGTTGTCGATCAATAGTCACCTGTCCTTCAGTAATATAACCCGTGAGATCAGGAATTGGATGAGTGATGTCATCGTTAGGCATAGTTAGAATTGGAATTTGAGTGATTGAACCGGTTCTGCCTTCAACACGACCGGCCCTTTCATAGATCTGCGCCAAATCAGTGTACATATAACCTGGGAAACCGCGTCTTCCGGGAACTTCCTCTCTGGCAGCCGATACCTATTAATATGAGAATAAAATACTTTTCAAAGAAATGATTGATTACTTCTCTCAAGGCTTCGGCATAAGAGGACATATCAGTCAGAATAACCAAAACATGTTTCTCGCACTGATAGGCCAGGAATTCAGCGGCCGTTAGCGCCAATCGGGGGGTAATAATACGTTCAATGGTTGGATCGTTGGCTAAATTGAGGAAAAGACAGACGTTTTCCATGGAACCGTTTTCTTCGAAGTCTTGTTTGAAGAAACGGGCCGTTTCCATGTTAACACCCATTGCAGCGAACACTATCGCAAAGTTGTCGTCTGTTATTTCTCTTCCGGGAAGTTTTACAAGACTTCCCTGTCGACAGATCTGTGCAGCGATTTCGTTGTGGGGAAGACCCGCAGCCGAGAAGATCGGAATCTTCTGTCCTCTTGCGATCGAATTCATGACATCAATGGCTGAAATCCCCGTTTGAATCATTTCTTCGGGATATGTTCGCGATTCAGGATTAATAGGCTGTCCCTGAATGTCGAGGTAATCTTCTGCCAAAACAGGTGGTCCCCTATCTATGGGTTTACCGGAACCGTTGAAAATCCTGCCCAACATATCCTCTGAGACGGGAGTCCGTAAAATATCGCCTAAAAGTAAACAAAAGTCAAAATATATTTTTAATTAAAATTGAGATCAAAATAACCGGTAAATTCGCAGACAGTATGTCGAGCGTCGATACCAGAAGTTCCCTCAAACACCTGAACCACAGCTTTATGTCCACTGACTTCAAGGACTTGTCCGGTGCGAGTCGTGCCGTCGGCTAAAGTCAATTTCACTATTTCTGCAAATTTGGGAAATTTCACGTCATCTAAGATAACGAGAGGACCGTTCACTCCGGTCACTGTTTTGTAGGTAAGTCTGGGCTGTGATATATAGTCACGAGTGACGGCCAGAGCGTGAGTTCTGGCGGCGGAGTCACCGCTCATCCATTCGCTTACAGTCATTGTTTTGATTGAATTCTTATTTTAAAAATCATTAAATATATTGAAATAAAAGTATTGAAAATAAATACCAAAATTAATTGCGATTTAATGGGAGTTGAATGCAATGATTGTGAAGAGAGACACTCCTCCTCATAGATTCTATAGAACTTATTATAATATAAACTATAATAGTATTATATTATAAATAATTATTATAAACTGATAAACACTTTAAATCAGAGCTCACTCTCTATAATGCAAAACAATTTTCAGTATAAATAGAGGTCTGAATTTCATTGAATAACTGATCCGAGAAACGATTTCATCAACTTTTAAACCTCTTTTAAAAAGAAAGCAATACTTTTCTCAAATAAAATAATAAACTTTTTATAAAAACATTTTATTTTGAATTTTTGAAAACATTTGAAAACATTAAAAACACAAAAATATTATCGATTTATTAAATAAATGCAAATTTAATGAAACAATTTTTGAATAATTTTAGACTTTGACTGAAAGTTTGACTTTAAAGCACTTGTTTTCAAAGGAAACGAATTGACACTCGATTTCAATCATATCTTGGATATACTTCAGTAAAGTATCTTTGATGATCTCTTGTCCAATGTTTTGGCAGAGAATGGACTGTCCTTTCAGATCATTTAAGCCAAAGAGATCATCGATTAGTTTCTTGCAATTCTTGATCTCAACCTTTTCACTGTTACCGAAGTCTATATAATTCACATCCAAAAGAGTGCCATTAATTGCAGTGACCGACGCTCTGTACCATAAATTGTCTTCACTATAACGCGCAGCGATTATATCATTAACTTTAAGTGAATCCAAAATGAGTTCATTTTCTTTTGATTCGTAATTTTTCTCATAAAAGTCAGTCATTCTCTCAGATAAAGAAGTAATGACATCAAATTGAGAGCAGAGCTGAGCATAGAATTGGCCTGGATCACTAGTAATGACCGTCAAATATACCGATTCCTTTTGACCAACCAATTCAGGGAATAGACATAAATCAATGGAATCAAAGGTTACCTCTTCGGTTATTTTAACCTCTTCTCTTTTGTTAACCTCTTCGGTTACGTTAGTCTCTTCTGTTTTGTTAACCTCTTGGGTTACGTTAACCTCTTCTGTTTTGACGTCAATACAATTTTGGAGGCCATTCATAGACTGATCAGTAGTATCGCCACTTATTTGATCGGTAAGATTCATATCTTTGTCATTAATTTGTTGCATAGATATAGGTTTGCCATCATTTTGATCAATACTCATATCATTGGCATTGCATTTGTCGTCACTGATTTCCTCAATTGTAGAAATTGGTTCGGATTCTATTATATAGTTTTCTTCAATCTTTTGTTCAGTTTCTTCAGTGACCACATTTTCATTGACTTCTGACACTTGACTTACAATTGGTTGAGTCGACTCTTTCTTTTCAACGAATTCCTTATTAATAGTTTCGATTAAAGAGTCACCGCTTAGTTCATGGATGTGATCCTTCGACTCAGTGTTTGGCTCTTCATTTGTTATCAAAATTTCTTCGTTTTCGACTAATTCTGAGTTTAAATTCAAATCATTTTCGATATTATTTTCTTTTTCTTCATTTGATATTTGAATTTCTGAACTAAAATTTCCGTTCATTAAAATGGGAGCCGAAGGAGAGACGTCCTCTTTGTTTGAAAGCAATTCATTGTTTGGATTAATGTCTTCAATCTTTTCTTCTTTGAATGAGAGTTCAGTTATAAATTTTAGTTCAGAAATCAATTGTGGAGTTCTTTTGGGGATTTCATTATTTTTAACTGAATTTACATCACTTTTATTTCGATCTTTTTTGTCAATCGAGAGATCTATGGCTTCGAATATCTCTTTTCCAAACGAAGGATATTTTAAGAATCCGTTGCAGTGTTTCACCAAATTCTGTATTAAAGGCTGATTAAAGAATTGGTCGTAAACTCGAATACATTCAGTGTTTTTAGTCACAGAAATGACTTCACACTGAAATACAGTCATAATAAATGGTTGTAAACATCGCTTTACTTCTTCGGGATTCCATTCTTAACGAAATAACATTTTAGACAAATTTGGGCTCAAAATAGAAAATCATTGAATACCACTGTCTTTGGTGTGAATGTCAGCCAAAAAGAACTTTTGTGCCAAAGGCTCCATTTGGAACAGTTCTTCACATTCGACCAAATGATTGAAATCAACCCAATCTTCGACACCGAAATCAATGAAAAGGACAGAAGCCTTACTTAAATTGGTTTCGATGTGAGTGACGACAACGCGATGGAAATGCAAATCATTTTTCATACTTTTATAAAATCAAAAATTAGACTCAAATTATAATATATTTAAAGTAAATACTGAGTGACAAAGTTTTGTCCCACTTCTGGGGCTAATACGGAACGTAATCCCTGAGAATTGATGGCAAAAGAATCGCTTAAATGGCTGTGAAGTGAATCCAGTGCTGACTCGACACGTGAACTGACTTTAGTGTCAATTTGACACCAAATCTCAATTTCTTGTTTAGTGGCCGTAATATTAGTTAAAAAGCATTTAAAGAATTTCGGTTTCTTAACAAATCTATCCATTGATCTCATAGTTTGACTACAAATTGTTTGACTAAATCACAACTAATAATATTTGTCTAATAATTAGACTAAAACTGACTCTAAATGACTCTTAATATTCGATACTAAATGAGAGACTGAAAGAGCGCTTAAAAAACCTTTTGATGTAAAACTGTTTTAGTATTTAGACGAACGCTCTCACAAATAATACGTAAAGTATTACAATTGAAATCTTATTAAATAATTGACATATTATTTGTAAGAACCGTTCGTCTAAATACTAAAATAGATTTATGACTTCAGCTCAAAAGTGATGCATTCATTGGATAAACGCTAAACTATTAGAGGTCTCAATACTTTTACACTTTTATTTAGGGGTTTATTAACTTTTAAATTCATATTCAAATTCATTTAGTTTTACATAAATAAGTTAATCATTTAATTTGTATTTCAATTAAATTTCATTTGAGGTTTAAAATAATTATTCAATTATTACAGTTGTGGTCAAAACGGATCTAAAAGGCGAACATCTCTAACACTTGTATTCTCAATAAACGAATCATATGATTATCATTTGGCAAAAGTTATGATTTACTGTCAAATAATTTGACTCAAATTAATAAATTACTGATTCATTGATTCAATTTTAAATAATTTAAAACTTTTTTTGAATAAAATGTCAGTTCAGGCGTTGGTTATCGTTAACAATGAGAACATTCCTCTAATAGTTCGTACCCGACAACCAGAGACAGATCCGACGACAATCAGTGCGTTATTTCATTTACACTCTTCTCTCGATATAATCGACGAAAAGTATGGAAATAGAGATCCGTTTATCGGTTTATTGACTCAAAGCGAAAACCATAAGATATACGGCTTTTCTTCGACGACAAACACAAAGATCTTATTTATGGTTAGCCCTCAAACCATTCGTGACAATGAGGCCCGACTTATACTGAAGTCAGTTCACAGCGCATACATTGATGTGACCACTGGTAACCCTTTTTACAAATTTGGACAAACAATTCATTCTAAGTATAAACAATTATCTTCTCTTTTATGTCATTCATTGCAAACAAATCTAATTTTATTTTCATTTTCAACAGACATTTGGATTCAGTAATCGATGGAATTTTTGCAAATTATTGACTAAATATCTATTATTTGTTTTTTTTATCGTAAATTTTGTAATTAATTTAAATCTTATTATTTATTAAATAAAATATTAAAACAATTAAAAGTTTATTAATTAATAGTTTAATTCAATTGAAATAATAATAGTTTTCTATAATTTAAAGGTAAAAATATTGTAAAAACTGATTGAATTAATCATATAATTAACTCTCCTATCTTGAATCGGTTGTGACCAGGATTACCAAGATTATCAATTCAATATACATATAATTCAAGTTAGAAAAAGTGATTAAATATTTAAATTAATGAATAATACAAATGAATAGTAATAATATTATGAATTAATTAATATATTTAGTTATATTTATTGATTATAATTAACACGAAATTCATTTTTTTAAATTTGTTTTTTAGGGGCATTTTTTACCAAAAAAAAAGGTAACAAAAATATTATACACATTATTGTTAAAAACTTTATTTCAATTTACAATTTAAGCAAAATTCAAGTTAAGAGATACATACAATAACTTATGGGACCCGACCTTTGGATACAAGTTAAAAGGTTCAAGATAGAAGATCATCTTTAATAGGCTTTCTATGGAAGTGAATCGGGTCTTACAAATTCAATTCAAGATAGATTTAAATTCAAGTTAAGATAATTGAAGATGAGTTAACTGTATTTAGTTAATTTTTAACTCAATTTTAATCAAAAGTTTACTTCAATTATTAAAAGTTAATGTTTTTATCGATGTTTTTATCAAAAGAATATATTTAGGAATGACTTAAGTATAAGAATAGGAAAAACTATTGAATACATTTATTGTTATAATAATTATATTAAAGTTTTAACACTGACTTTAAGTTTTTACCAATGATTTTTGTTTTTTTTCTTAAATGATAAATGATCATGGTATTTATAATTGTGCATATAATGGTACAAATAGTTCTAACAATGGTGCAAACAAAGGTTCTTTGTTTTAAGCATGCTAATTTATATATAAATGTATTCTAAATGTTAAATGATATATTTGTTTGTAAATGGACCGGTTTATTGCTTCAAAATGTCATTAAATTAACCAATAGTTCAAAACTGGATTTGAAGTGACGTCTGAGTGACTAATTTCAGGTACATTCCTATACTTTGCAATAAATTCCCTAAACTTGCATTAGAGCTCAGTATTGATCCCTTCTCTATCATCAAAGGGTTAACTCTCGTCATATGATATTCAACAATAAATTCGGTTATATTTCAAAAAATAAACTAAAGTTTATTTAATTATAAAATTAAGTAATTTATAAATACTCACATAAAGTCATTAAAAAATGAAATAATTTCTCTGTATTCATTAAATTGAACAAGGAATATTTGATTTAACTTTGAATTTATTGGTAATTAATCTTGTTAATATCTAACATTGATTTAGTGTCAATTCTCAAATTATATTCTGTGTAATATTTGATTCATTCAAAATCAAAATACAGTCTTAAACTTTTGTATTAAATGTGAGAATTTTGCTCGAATTAAGTCAATTTGGGTTTGGGTTTGGGTTTGGGTGTGAGTGTGGTTAGTAATGAGCGCACTCTAACGTGGAGTTCAGTCTTTGGGGTGAACTTCAGTGAAACGTCACTCACAGACAAAGCAAACGATTGAGAGTTCATCTGATCCGCCATTCATTGACTACAACTGAGACTTCGCCACAAAATGTAAGCATAAATTTATTTATTTATTTCTATTTTATAATTAAATTAATTTTAATTTAAATCATTATATAATTTACTAATATTTTATTGATTACATCGAAAATAATAAAATAGATTTTAAAGTAAATACTATTTAAGAGAAATTGAAGTCATCGATAGGTTTGCATCAAATGAATGCAATGAATGCAATGGCCTTTCATTTGTGAGACACCAAAGGGATGACCTTTTCTTGACTTTACACTCATTTCTATATTTCTTATATATTTTCTAAAATATTTTCGATGAAATTAATGAGAGTTTTATTTGAATTAATTAATTATTTTTTTTAAATATTTTTTGTTTATAATTTTAATAGTTTTGTAAAGAAGTGACAAAAAGCGAAACTCAAGAATTGAGTGAAACTTAAGACAAAGATTTGTTTTTTAACAAAAGTTGTGGTCATAGAGTGAGGTATAGTTTTATAGTTCTGTACGTCTAACACAACGGAAAGCCAGAGAGGAGAGGGGGGTATCGCTTCTCAATGCTCGGGAGGAAAGGACGCCAACGGCTCTCCTCGTCCGCTACAGAGCTCTTCGATCGAATCCAGTATTGGATTGAGGGCTAATACCCGATGGGTTCCTCCGAGTAGCATAAGAAGAGATGTGCAAACCCTTAACCAAAATAATTCACTTCAATCTGAAGACAAACAAAATGTCATTTTTCGAAGAGTCAGAGGGTTTGTACCCTTTGTTTGTATTAATACTGATTCTATTGTTTTGTATTATAGTATCCTTAATAAGATTACTCCCGAAAAGTTCAAAAAGTTAAGTAAAGAACTGCTGTCAGTGGGTCTCGACTCAGCCGCCATTCTTAAGGGAGTGATTCTTCTGATATTCGACAAAGCATTGGAAGAACCGAAGTATAGTTCTATGTACGCCCAGTTATGTCGAATTATCAGCGAAGAAGCCCCTAATTTTGAGACATCCCGCGATCCGTCAGCTGTCGGTCCTCTAAATAAAGTAATCTTTGATTTTATTAAATCTCAACTAATTTGTTGTCTTTTATGAATAGACTTTTTGTCGTTTACTGTTGGCAAAGTGCCAAGATGAATTCGAAAACAGACGTCGTGCCAGTGAAGCCTTCGATAACAAAGAAGTGCCGCTCACTTCATCCGAAGAGGAGCAGAGGGCTGTCGCCAAACACAAGATGTTGGGCAACATTAAGTTCATCTGCGAATTGGGAAAACAAAATCTTTTGCAGGAATCGATTCTACACTTATGTATTCGACAACTGCTTTCAAAACAAAGCCATCAATCGATGCAAGAAAAGGGTGAAGACTTGGAATGTCTCGGTCAGATAATGAAAACTGTCGGTCGTCTTCTCGACAACGAAAAGGCGAAATCTTTGATGAATCAATACTTTGAAAGAATGGAGTATTACTCGACTCATTCAGAATTGAATTCTCGAATCCGATTCATGTTACAGGACGTCCTCGAACTCAGGCGAAACATTGTATGTCTTCACTCAAATGACAAAATTATAAATTATAGTTTTCATAGTATTATAGTCTATAAATATTTGGATACAGTCAAACACCGATCATATGAAGTGATCGGCAAATCAAAAATGGTTCATAACATCAGTCACTTTATACGATCGGTCATTAAAATGTACTGTTTTTAATAGAATTGATTAGAGTTTAGACTTCATAAAAAAAATGTCATTTAATAGCATCGGACTTCATAAGATCGGTCTTTGACTGTATGGACTGAAAAAAATAGATAATATTTAGTGTTTATTGAAAAATTGAAATAATTATTTGTTGTTTAGTGGGCGCCGCGAAGAGTTCAACGCGAAGTCGGACCCAAAACTATTTTGCAGATTCGAGAGGAAGCGGCTAAAGATTATGGCGTTTATTTACCGCCACATCAGTACACTTTTGGTCCTCTGAGATCAGGACCTCAAACCCGTTCTGGAAGAGTGGATGAAATGTTTACACAAATGCCTTACATGCATTTGGGAACGGGTCCCGGAGCTATCAATGACTTCTTTAATCACAACGCAGGATATGCGGGTCGACGCAATCCAATGGCTAATAATCCCAATTATTCGGGTCATCACAATCACAATCCGTTTGTCCAAAGACACGACAATACGCGACAAAATGTGTCGCCACAGACGACAATAAATGCTAATAATATTCAGTCAACTAATAACGCTTCGGGCGGTCGAGAAGTTCCCCCGAGATTTCAAAAACAATTTCAACAAACAATAACAACACAACAACAGCCAAATGTTGTCAATAATGTCGTTAATTCAAACCAAATGACTTCAGACACTTCTACCAAACAAATGACTTCTTTAACAAATCAAAGCCCTAACTTCGATACGAGTGGCATATCTTTACGGCCAGCAATTAATTCAATGGTTTCCAAACCAAACATACCTTTGAATAAACTATCGATGACTAATTCGACTCTAAATATTCAAAATAATAATATAAATAACAGCAAACCTTTTGATCAAAATATCATAAATGAAATGAATAACAAACCGAACAAATCCGCCAAAAATATTAATGAGTCGAATAAAGTTAATAAAAATGTCTCCAATCAGAGTAATATTGAGGCCATTCTTATCAAAACTGAAGACATATTTAGAGAATTTGTTAATGAAAAGCAAAACATTGATTTTGTTATTAAAAGATTCAAAGAAATGAAAATTCCTAAAAAGTAAGTATTTTTATTTGATTTTTATTAAAATTTTCTAAATTATAAAATGTTTTAATCTATAATAGCTATGAACGCGACGTTTTGGTAACTATTCTTAAGAAATCACTCGAAGGTTCTGTCACTGAAAAGGAAACGTCTCATCAATTACTCAATCATTTAAAGAGTGAAGACGTAATCGGCGCCAATAATTTCATGAATGTAAGTATTTTTATTGGTTTACATCTAATTAACATCTAATCGTTAAAATGTATTCTTTGCCTCAAAATATTAAAATATTTTATTTAACAAAACGCAGGCATTTAAAGAACTGATCGCCCAAATGGAACACTTGGAAACGTATATACCCCGCGTCAAATCAAATGTGGCCGCATTTATGTCGAGTGCTATTAGTGAACAAGTTATTAGTTTGAAAGAAGCAAGTGAACCCTTAGAAGGCGGCCAAAATTATCCACTGTTTATGTTATGTCTCCAACATTTGCATAAAACTAAAGGCAATGTTTGGCTCTTCGATGCATTCACTGAAAGTAAAATAAATTTGATTCAAATGTTACCCGAAAACGATCGCAACAAAGAAAGACTGGCAGACATTCTCGATGACAGAGGACTCGGATTTTTATATCCGATGCTTAGAATTGAATCCGATCTCTGGAAACAATTAATTCAAGAAGACTGTACTCCGTCTTCACTCTATCGATGGCTCAAAGATAATGTGGAGCCGTCTCTTCAAAGTAGTCCCGATTTTATTCGAGTATTGTTTACTTGTTTACTTAAGTCTATTTCAAAAGAAGTCTCAAAACATTCGATTGAAGACACCGACAGTCGACCTCAAACACAGACCAATGGAACCAATATTACAGACAACGAAAAAGAATTATTAACTAAATATCAATCGGTATTAAAGGCATTTCTTCACGAAAAACCTTCGCTGCAATTAATAGCTCTTTACGCTCTTCAGAGCTATTGCTTTACTTTGAATTTTCCAAAAGGTTTGACTCTTATTTGCTTTTGTTTTGAAATATTAATTTATATTTGTTTTTAGGAATGCTTTTGAAGTGGTTTCTTATGCTCTACGATTTAGAGATCATTGAAGAAGAAGTTTTCATTAAATGGAAAGAAGACATTAATGATGAGTATCCGGGAAAAGGAAAAGCATTGTTTCAGGTGAACCAATGGCTAACTTGGCTTCAAGAGGCCGATGAAGAAGAAACCGATTCAGAAACAGAACAGATTCTAAACTGATTTCTTGACACTCGTTTACTACTAAAAGACTTTTTGGGAAAATGATGTCCCGTTTCTACTGATTGTCGTCCTATTTATCGCTGTTTTTGTTATTCTTGGATACGATTATAAATATTAATCCGAAACTCAATTGTTTTAACTCTTATTAAACCCAAATATTGTATTCCTTTTTATACCTTTTATCTAATCTTAGGATAATTTCTTTCTGAAAGTTATTTAATTTCTTCTAATTTAAAAAAAGTGAAAATGGATTAAGAATTGAATTGATTTTTCGTAATCCTATCATTTACTTTGAATAACATTATTTTCAATTTTTGTCGGATTAAATCATTATTTATTATTCGTTTTCAATGAATTTCAGTTAAAAATATTTACAATTTTAGTGAATTTAAAAGAAATTATTAGTTATAACTATTAATACATTTAAAACAAAAGTGAGTTATTATTGAATTTTAAAAATATTTTCAGTCAAACAATTTATTTCTATAATTTTTTAAGAGTTGAGGACAAAAAAAGTGATTAATCTATGAATTAACAAACAGTAAACCATTAAATGAGTAAACAATCGATTTTATTTTATCGTTATTTAACTAATGTTTTAAACAAATTGTGAAGTGTTTTGAAAACCAAATTATTTAGAAAATTAAAGACTTCTTTTTCTCATCGTTGAGAAATCACCGAAACCCTCATCAAACACGTCTTCATCGAATCCTTTGGAATCAATTTCTGGAAACTTTCTTCTATTTCGGTGTAATTTATCGTAAAATTCTGGTTTTATGCCCAGAATAAGTGATCGCTGTCTTTCAGAAGTAATGGGCCGTCCATTTATGATCCATAGATTACCACCATTTGAACTCCTGTTGTCTTCATCCAAATAATCCGATTTCACTGAATATTTATCGTATGGTTTTGAGTCCACCGATAATATGATGACTAACCATAAAAGTATTGTTTCCAAAACAAAGTATATCTAAACATTAATTCAATGAATTTTTTAATAAAAGATAAGAATTTATTCATTGAATCAATTTTTCTAAAATTCATTTTTAAATCAGTTTTTCTTTGAAATAAAGATTTCATTCAAATAGTTTTCAATTTTAATTTTTGAATTAAGGATTTAAATATAAAGTTTAGACTTCGAAGAATTGAATTTCAGATTTTAAATTCAAGTATAAGAAATGAATAAAACACTTTAGTTTTTTCATTAATAAACTATTATATGATTTATAATAAACTTCTATAAACTAAGTCTCTCAAAGATAAGTCAAATTATTATAAAATAGTGATAATTTTTTGTAAAAATATTAAAAAAATGTAAATGAATAAATGAACATGCTTATATTCACATTCTTTGTGATTCACATGATATAAACGAATGAAAAATATAATAAAAATTATTTCTATTAATTTATAAAATAATTAAATTTATTTATATTTATTATTAAATGGATTCGTTGTTCAGAGATATTATTTTTATATAATTTGTACATTTATTGTACTTGTTCAATTTGTTCAATTTGTTCAATTTGTGTTCAACAGCTTTAATAAATATTTAATTATTGTGAAGTCATCACAACTTAATGTCGAGACTATGTATAGTCTACTGAACCTATAATTTGGTTGAATTGTCTACAAATGAAGAGATGATTTCAAATCCATTGAGAAACGCAAACCTTAATTCTAAGTCTCAAATAATTTCCTTTTTTCTCAACTCTTTAATAATTAAAGATTTGTTATCTCTTATTGTCGACTAATATATTAGTTTTTACTATTGTTTGATATTTAGTTTTATATATTATTTATTAAATTCTTGTAACTAATCAGATATCAATTCCTCGAAGAGTCGACATTTCGACAAAAGTCTATTCAATTATAAGTCAAGAATATAAACAAATATTTAATGAAAATTAAATATTTCTTAGAAATAATTATTCTCTTCTTTAATATTTATCTGTTTAATAAAAATAGCATGATCATTTACAAAAATATTCAAAAGTAAAGCATTGATTTATTATTTAGAAGTTTTTATAATTTTTAAATAAAAATATATTATAAATGTTAGCAAAGATTCAAAGTTTTATAAAATCTTATTAAAATTCTTGAGTTTTTAATAAATCAATGAATGGAAAAGTGTTTCATATTTTATATACAGTCATTGAAAAAACATAGGAAAATAATTATTGTTATACGGGTTTCATTTTAACTAGGTTGTAGTTGGAATTTTCAAGTGAAATTTTTAACATTATTTAAATCATTGTTCTTGTCTATAAAAATATCACAAGTTTGAAAATCACCTTTCTATTTTTTGAAATTTGTTGAATTTTGTAAATTTACCCAAAAAATAGTAAAAAATTCACAAATTACCCTGTCATTCTTAGACTTCATGAGATATTTTAAAAATTTTAAA
>JAQFZM010001691.1:0-16842 GCA_034695785.1 Galumna obvia | reverse complement strand
AATAAAGAAAATATTGAGAAATAAGATATGAAAATATTAATATAATAAACGAAAGTAAAATAGTTTTAATCAAAATAAATACCTTCTAAAAAAAGATTTTGAAGAAAAATATTCTAAATCATTTATGTCAGTTATTTGTTCAAAAAATTAAATTATTTAGTAATTTATTGATTAATATTTCACCTAGACATTATTCTTTAAATAACAAAAATAAATTATTATTTAACTAAATAAAAATGAAAACATTATATATAATCAATAAAACTTTACTTTTCAAGTTTGTTAACTAATCGATTTTGTTAACCAAATTGTCAGCACCAAGGTAGTTTACAAAAATGATTGTTTACTGTAAGTGCAAGTTTACCTAAAATATTAACTATAAACTATAACTATCAATGTATAAATATATATATGTATATAAATGTTGATCACAAAAGTGATTGCAATCGTAACACATATTGTAAAGGATATGAAAGTTCAGAAAAGATTCAAAGGTGTTGTTCTTCAGAAGAAAAAAAATTCCACAAAAGTGTCAAATGGAGACTTATTATTACAATATGTATACAAATATATTTATCAAATAATTGAATGAACGCATCCATAGATTGAGGAAAATATCTCTAAAAGTTTGTTTGTTTGACACAACAATATTTTTAATATTGAATATAAGTTTATTCCCAAAAACACTACATTTATAGCACTGTATTTTAATGATACCAATTTTAGTGAAAAGATGAGCCATCACTTCACAATTTATGCAACAAATAAACACTTTCCTTATTTATCCAAATAATGTTATAAATGAATAAGTTTTATGTGCTTGCTCATGTTATATATAGATTACGAGCGAATTGAATAAAACTCATCGCTGTTCTTACAATATTATGCGACAAAACATTCAAATTATTAGTTCTTAAGTTTTGAAAAATACATTTTTTAAAATAAACAATTCTTGACGTGTTTTTCATGGCATCTAATTCATGTCATATTTTTTAGATAGGATGGCGTAATACCTAGATAACATATTACCTAAGCTTATTCTATTGAGAAAACATATTCTAATAACTTATAATTAAGAATAATTGTATATATTTTTCTAAAATAGTCTTGGTTAAATATAATAATTCTATAAGTTATTAGAATATAAATATTTGTATTAGTTATTCTGTCAATTATGTTAATCTTAGTCATCTGAATGTAAATGATGCAAGGTTAATTTAAAATTCATGTTAGAAATGAGAGCCAAACCCATAATATTAATCAAATGAAACAAAATCGGCGAAACTCTTTAATACACTTTTTGTCAATTTTTGTTTACTTTCTTTTTATTTTGTCGGACGTCTAACCCCTCATTTGAGTGTATAGTAAAGGCATAAGTGGTATACCATTGAAATACTAAATATTTGTGTTCGATATATGAATCAATTGATTATTTGTGAGAAAAGAACTGTTGGCACAGAATTACATTAAAAGGAAGTTCGGGATAATTGAATAAATAGAATGAGAAGACTATTATTGTTAAAGTGTTAACAAAATGATTGCAAGATTCAAATGATTCAAATGATTCATCTGTTAGTTGAGGGCAAAAGTCTTTTAATTTATTTGATTACTTCGGATACATATTCGGAGAAATGATTACAATTTAAAAGAATAAAAGGAATAAAAGGAATACACGAATGAGTGAATACCAATAAAATTGATGGGAAGTTAGCCGTCGAGGCTTTGGTGAGAAATGAATGCCTTTTCTTGTATTGATTGCTAACATTGTATGCCTTAACGACACGCGACTTCTGAGTGCTTTTGAACGATAATCTCCGCCCAAATCCATTAAAGGGGACCGAATGAGGGAAACCACTAAATTTTGATTAAGCATTATATGAAGCGAACACAACATAATTCATATCAGACTCGAAGAGTGTTTATCGAAAAAAGTATTAAACCATTTGATTGTGGATTTCATCCAAAAGCCAAATAGTCTTTTAGCCAAAGCCATGCCTTTAGGCTTCAGATGGAATCACAACTTCGATATCAATTGGCTTAACATTAAAAGTAAACTTTTCGTATCAAATCTGTCGACAGAAAAGTTTTTAGAGCGAAATATATTTATCTTTAGTTTGAGCTCAGAATGACAACAGAAAATGCATTAGCAATATAGTGCAGAGCCAGTGATCGGCCCAACGGTCGCATCTTTCCATTTATTCGTTGGCATTTGTGACCTATTAGTTGAGGCCATACATCAACGGATAAAGTGCTTCAATATTTGTTTCTCTCTTAGAGTTAGTCCTTTAGTCCTCACACTTATGTCATTCATTCGATTTCTCCATTTTATCGTTTAAGTCAATTCACTTCAAGTTTGAGCACTCATTCCCTTTAAAGCTCATTGAATGCCATTTCAAGCAATTTTGTGGGTCCTCTATATCTGGCTATATCTGACTATAGCTGACTCCCACCTGACTTCATGACTGCATCAGTGGATCACTCCATCACTTTATACTAAAACTGATAGAAAGCCAGAGCTTAGAAAAAGTGGCACCAAATTAAAGTGATGGCAGGAATGGCGTGTCAGTAACGGTAACTCTCCACTACTCTATTGATATGTACGACAATACTGGCTCTGGTAGTGCACCACCTTTTAGAACACAATCTCTCAATCATTCTCCAAAACGAGGCAATGGATCCAATTCTGTTTGAAGTCCTCCGGGAAATATCAGAGACAGAGAGTGCAAAGAGAGTGCACTGCCATTAACTAACCTCTCATCAAAACAATATTTGAGTTCATTTAGAAATAATGTATGGAAAATGTGACACATCTTATTCTCTTCTTATTCTCTTCTTATTCTGTTTCATATAATATTATACTAATGTTTAGATCAATCGATTCTAATCTCAGATTAATTTTTTGAGTCTTATTTATAGTAAAGAAAATGTTTTAAGAAAAATAAAATCTTAAACTTAAGCATAACTTTGAGTTTTAATGAAAAGAATTTAAATGTTTTAAGAGCTCTGATAATAGTAATAGTGATTAGAAGACGGAATGCCTTTTGAGAGTTTTGTTCGTAAACAAGTTGTTGCCTAAAATCACTATAAGCCTAACAATACGACACTTGAGTTTTCTCTGGGCTGTGAATTGCGAGCTATGATATGAACGCTAAGTTGAGTACAGCTTTGACTACTGCTCTTACCAGAGCTTTTCCAGGTTCACACTAAGGCTATATCTGTGTTGCAATAGTGTAGGTTATGTAGACATCCATCGCCACTGTTTGAGAGTTGAAGTGTTTTCCCCCAGAATTGGAAATGCATTCGTTGGCTTTAATGCATTTTCTGTGTTCTCCTTCTTTTTGGACATTTCTCTCATGTCGTCTCATATGGAAGCCGTGCTCTCGTGGGTTTCAGGCTTAACATGGATTTTCACTATAGGTTAGGGCATCTCTTTCTAATATTTTTACTTGTTTTGGGCTCAATGTTTAGAGGTTTAGGTAATTTTGAGAACTGTCGACATGTGTTGAATGTCGTCGAAGAGAACTACTCTAACATTTGCTTTGAGTCGTAAAACGAGACACAAGTAGTAAAAGATATATAACAAACAAAATAGCGTTTCTCACATTCACTCACATTGTCTCACATCTCACCTCTTTCTACCTCTTATTCTGTTTCAAACAAAAAGCTCTGCTCTAATGTATTGCACACAACATTGTATTTGAATCGTTACAAACCTATTACTCTAAGACAGAACAGAACAACAGCTCTATTGCATGTCGTGTTTGATATCAGATATAAAATATTTGTTACAAAATCACATTCAACTCAAACGCATCCATCACTTCATAAAAAAGAGATTCTCTTTTGGCTCAACTTTTTTTTGATTCTATAAAATATTTTTTAATATTGAAATGAAATGAAAGCATAACTCTATTAATAAAAACTCATTTAATCGATAAAATGAAAAATTTTCAGATAAATTCAGTTAAAAGAGTGAAGCCCTATAACCCCCACAACCCCTACCTATGAAATGATGTTTTGCACGAAAGAGGTTTAGTCGATGTTTGGAGTATAGCCTCCGAACAAAAAGGAAAGTCATGATTAAGATTATTAAAGTGAAAAGTGAACAGAATGTGTGTTTGCATTATTGGTGTGTAATAGGAGTGCTATCAATCTTATTGTGTTTATCAGATCAAAAGTGTCACATAAAAGCCAACACAAAGCAAATGATGAAACAGTATTAGAGTCAGTGTAAGCCTCTGAAGGCATTAGACTATTATTATGAGTACGTGTAATGTAATACCGCTCCACTTAGAGAACCAAAAGAGAGGATCATATCGTTGTGCAAAAGCCAATTGAATGCCATTCTCTCTATATTTAGATCATTAATGATTAGGTTATTATTTGGAGGGAAAATGTGGTAACAATTAGCTCATATCCAACTCACGGCTAATGCATATCACGACTGGAGAGTATGTACTGCATATGACTCGTCCAGACGTGTGCTCGTGATGTATGGGCCCAAAGTTTGACTATAGATATATTGGCGTTTAATATCTGTCAAATAATATCAAAACTAAAAGTGAGTCCTTTTCTCTATTAGACCTAAAAGTGAGCAAATGATGGGGAAATGGATGAACAAGAGATGCACAGAATGAGTAGAAACTGAGAGTGAGAACCAGAGCTGAGAATTGATATCGACTCTATGCTATACAAAGTCACACGTTATGAAAGGCCTTCAGTGGAATGGATGCGTCAGCTGCCAAACGCCCATTTAATGAAATATGAGGACTCGATCGGGCTCTCACTTCCAATACTGCCAACAGCGCTACGACCAGATTGAACTGTGCGAGAACTGTGCGAACTCCTACTGTTTGGGAACAAACAGTAGGCATTATCGTCGCACACATACGGACTGATTGCTTCATATCGTCTAATATTATAATAATAGTAACGCTGGGATGCATTCATATGGCCTTTACACTGCCTGTGCACTGCCTGTGCAATGCCTGTGCAATGCCTGTGCAATGCCTGTGCAATTCTTTTGCCTCAATATTGAGTAAAACCACAATGAATTACATGACTATATTTGATGGCACGCGTCAAACCATCCGAACCGTTGCCAACAAACGATGATTTTTAAAATATCTTTAATTCGATTATATTTTAAATCAATTTATGATTTGATTCTAATTAAAAGTCGATAACAAATAATTTCTGATTGAAATAAAATTGACTTTCAAACGGTTTTTGATAGTTTTGTCATTTAATCGATTGAATGCCACCCAATGTGTCAGTCATTGAGATGTCAGACAGAAATGTGGTATATATTGGATGCGATCACTTTTTGACAAAAGCTTATCATTGAATGGAAAGACAGGAATATTCTATATATTTCTTTATACTCTTTATTTTCTAAGTAGTTTTCAATGGAGAGCGTATTGTCCAGAAGCCAATTGAACAGCTATATGACCACCTGCACAACTACTGCACACTACTGCACAACTAGAGCACAAGTAGTGCACTGTATGAGCGCTACACCAAAACTCGATCTATAGCTATAGTAGAGAATGATTTTGGATTTGGATATTCTTTTGGAAATTTCTTTACGTTTGCAAACCATTTGAGTGGCACTGAATGGGAACCCCTGCATATCGTATCGAAAAGAAGTAAACTATTTTCCATATCCTATGTGGTAGTCCTCAGTCGCAGTTCTCAATCGCTCGCAATTCATAAATAAAAGTAAAATAAGAGAATATAAGGAGTGGTCTAAAAATAGTGGAATCTATCCTAAAGTCGAATAAATGGCATTATTTGGGTTCACATTTTCAAAGCACATCTGGGAATGAAAGGCAGACCTCTTTTCATACAGAGATTGGCATAACATTAATATCAAGAATATTAGGCGAGAAATAATGCAGAAACGATGCATTCATTGATGACTGGCATCACATCAGTGACTGACTAACTGTGCAATTGATTACACTTTTGCACAAAACGCTAAACACTAAACACCAGAACAAGTGGTTTGATTTGAAACGCTTTGCATTAGCCCTTGGAATGGTGTCTCTGTCTGAAAGTAGTTTTCATAATATTCTTGTCATAACGCATATTGTTCTACAAAATTTTGTGTCATTTCCTTTGCTAAACAAAACTTCTGGCACAGCATAACAGCACTTAACAAAACAGCACTTAATTTGCATGATATTGAATTGATATTGCATTGGATTTGATGCACAATCGACCAAAACTATACACATATTTACATACTATACGACAAATCCCTCACAATTCCATTCAAATCTCAAACTCATATAAAGACAATACTTTCCGACAGCAAAACCCAATCTCTGACGGCTTTGTAGGAGTGTTTTCATCCAAATTATTGGTAAATAAAGTTTTGCAATAAAAATCTCTGAACAAACTTAATATCCACTGAAAGTCGATAACAAAACAGAGAAATCATATCCTTTTCATCAAATCTCTTCCATTATTTTATTTCATTATTACTTTGAAATAAAGTTTTAAAATAAATGTTTACTTAAGTTCACATTTTATTTCGTTTTGTTTTTTGAATATTCAATCTATTATTGAATGAATAAATTAATTTTAAAATCACTTAAAAACTTGATTTACAATTTTATACAATAGTTTTCATACATTAAACTCAGTATTTATTTACAAATTCTACACAAAAATCAAATTTAAATGAAAACGCATTTAATAACAAAAATGTAAAATAACTTACAATTAATGGAAAATTTGTGCACTTTTTCATTGTGTGTATGAGTTTTGATTTTTTTTTTAGGAAAACGAAAATATATTCTGACCTAAAGTCGAAATCATGTTAAGAGATAAGGGAAAGGCATTTATTATCTCTTTAGTGTAGGCCTGAACGCAGAAAAACCCAAAGAATTGTTTCCATTAATATTTCTGACATTAGAGTTATGGGAATCCAGATTTGGTGATGAAGACGATGACAGAGACGAGTCCTCAATACTCAGAGTAGAGCCATCTCTTTCACTGGTGTTATCGTTGAGGGAAAGAGCATCAGGTCCTGAAGATATGTATTCAGGAAACACTTTGCAAAGAAATGTATTTGATTTGGAAACGGAACCGTTGGACAGACGATTATCATTGATATCCGGCAGAGAGTGGTTGGACTGCGGATCAATTATGGGTCGAATACCGTTATAGGAATTGTTGAAAGGGTCAGCATTTGTAGTCATGAGATGTGGAACCGCTGCCGACAATTGTATGTGTGAGTGATGACTGGTATTACCTGTGAATGAGCCGCCCGTCACTGCTTTCGATGGATGACTATTGAAATAATTATGAGATCCAATTGTGTCTGAACTGAATAAATGCATGGCTGCAGACCGAGCACTGCCTAAGTTAGCGACGCAGTGGTCTTCGGGCCACGACTGCCCACATTTCCTCAAATTAGTGGATGCAAAGCGCGACCCCTGAGGACAATCTCTCTGATAATCAGATAGTGTTAAGGCCCCATCCGGACCTGCAGGCAGTGCCCAATCTGTATGAGTTACCGGACCCATTTTACCACTATATGGTGGGCTCTCAGATGTGGCCGTTTGTGCCAATGACCATATCTTTGGTCTATTCAATCGAAATCATATAATGAGTGGCGATAAGGAATCAAATGACTTATTGAGCCCTACCTCTGGCCAATAGTTTCAATATTAGTGACGCCGTCCAACATATTCTGTGCGGAATCGTGTTTAACGTGAAGATGATTTTGAATCAAATGAGGCCTCGAGTTGTTATTTATTTGATTCGATACAATAGGTTTAGATTCGTGTCCATTAGGGATGTGCTCCGAATGACTTTTCTCTCCGATATTCTCTTTGACTGTTGGGTAAGAGTTTGGAGAATCTGTTTAAGAATTTAGACATTACTAATGTATTGAGACATTAGTTGAGCTCATTTATACACATGGATATAGTGGTTGAGTGCACTCAAAAAACTAATGGTTTCTCTTTAGCAACGCTTTCCTAATGTCTATTCACTCGTCTGTTAAAAGTTAGTTCTATTTTGAAGTCGTTCTGAGTTTTGGATAATTAGAATGAATGGTTTCGGTAAACCCTAACACTATATATATTTGATTTCTGTTCCCTTTTATGCATTTATTTAGGTTTATATCATTCAAATTCTTGTCTAATGAAACAGACATCAGATTCTGCTCTTAACTCTTAGCTCTTCACAAACAATAGAAAGTAATACTCCATTCAGATAACAGTCTGTTTCACACAAATGTATTGCCATTTATTAAGACTCGGATGGCTTTACAATAATCCCTTTAGTAGTTATTTTCTTCGCTAACAATTATGTTCGCCTAAAACCGACTAATTTTTATTTATTTTGATTCGTGTAATACAAAAACCAATTCAATTCCCCCGACTTTTATGTTGAGAAAACCAAATATTTATCGCATTTTTTGGTAGACATCGACACAAATACTCATTAATTTTTTTGTCATTACATCAAAACACTATTTAAATGACTTTTAAATTCAGAAATTGTTTAAAAACATAAATAAAACTTATAAACATTATTCTGAGTCAATAGAATTGGATCTCAATTACAATATTGAACTTCAATTGATTTTAAATATATAGAAAAATATACAAATTTAAAGATCGTTATTATAATTTAAATTTATTATTATTATTTGTAATTATTAATTAGTAATTAATAGTTAGAATAATAACTAATAAATAAATAAAATAAATCTTATTATTATCTAATTCTTGATTTCAAATAATATGAAATCTGTATTTGAATTAATATATAATTAAAATGAATTATTTATTTATTTTTTGGTGAACTTTAATTGTAAAGCAATAAATTATTCGTTGATTTTGTTCACAACTTAATTAATTATTGACATAAATTTAAAAACTGATAAAATGAGTCAAATAGTAAGGAATAGTAAGAAATAGTTAGAACTGAAATATTAGATAAACTGTTATCAGATTTTCATCCAATAATTCAATAGAAGTTCAATACTTAAAAGTCACGCAAATAAGTGCTAATCATTTATTAATATCAAAATATTTTTGAGTTTTTATAAAATTTCAAATTTATCTAAAGACAGATAATTAATAACTGACCCAAATCTGTTGGCTGAGCACTCATTGCTTTTAGACCAGAAGTTGTCTTCTCTGTTATAGAATCAGATTCTTTTTTGACCGATAACTTAATGGTGCCGTTCAGACACGAGTTATCTCCAATATTTGATGAATTGTCGTCAGTGTCTCTGAAAGAGTCCTTATCATCTGAATCGTGTCCATCACTACTCTTATTCCTGGGTTCCCAGGTCATTTTATTTTCCTTTTTGAGTCTTCGTCTGGCGTTTGCAAACCAAGTCGACACCTGTTTTGTCATTCAGTTAATAACAATTAAAATTATTTTAAATTTCAATCAATTTTAAGCATTACTTGAGTTAATGTCATTTTAGTGATAATCGCGAGCATTATTTTCTCCCCTTTAGTCGGATACGGGTTTTTGCGGTGTTCGTAGAGCCACGCTTTCAATGTATTTGTGGTCTCTCGGGTGGCGTTCTTACGTCTGGTTGCGCTGTCCATTGCACTATACCGCTCTCCATATGGACTATAAATTGTCGGATCGTAAGGATAACACGTGGTTTGAGGCAAAGCACCCCATCCGTTGCCGTTTGGATCTTTCAATTCATACGGATTTCCCTATTATTCCGAAATAAAATTTCGAAAATTATATCGAAAAACAATTCGTGAGTTTTCTTACAAATGAGGAGTAAAAAGGATTGCCTCCAGACGTATAGAATGAGTTCTGTTCAGAATAAGAGGGACCGTAAAGGCTTCCAAGTCTAGGATAGCCTGAAATTATTCTTGAATCATATGGAGGGGTGAGGGCACAGACAGATGAAGAGGATGATAATGACTGCGTTGAGTGCACAGCACTTTGAATGTGATTTTCTTCGTTTGCACTTAAGTTCATATTTGTATTATTAGTCATATTTGTGCTGTTCGTTCTGCTATCAGTACCACTCGAACAACAAAGAGAGTCAGTGGTCGAGTTATTTGAATTGGATGTCATTAATGAAAGCTATGGCCAGAAAACAAACATATTTTGGTAAATGTAGACAATTAGCCGACAGATATGTTTGCAATTGAGTGCCAATCATTGGCTTTAATAAGTATATCGAGTGGTGAACCCGACATCTGTGCTTTCAATGCAATTACTATTGGATTTCACTGAAAGGATTGTCAAATACAAGGTTTCAAATAAATAGCGAACGGATTTCAAAAATCAATTCAAATAAGACTTTGAATTCATAGAATCGATACAATTGTTTAGAATTAAATTCAAATCAGTATCTCTTCTGAAATGCAAATAAACCACTTCTGCATTCATAAGCCATTTAGTCTTTTGTGCGCTCCCTTTGACCTCAACTGTCTATTCTGTTCTCTAAACGTGAAGAGCATCATATGATTAATGATAGGACTGAAAGATAGTCCGCCACTAGTTTTCAATAACAATGGCTTTAATATAATTTGTTTGATATAAAACTAATTTTGTTTAACCACTCGTTTGTCATTCAAAGCATATAATAAATGAAAATAAACTAATAATTTATAATTTGTTAATATCTTTATATGAGACCACTATTTCTTATTTAAATTGAATCAGTATTTAATTGGCTTCAAAAGAATGAGTGATTTACCTGAGTTGACAGCTGTGTCGGATGACAAGGATATCCCGCAAATCCAGTGTAAGACATAATCTTCAATATATGAAATATTGAGCGACAAAAAAGTTTAATTTAATGAATTTTTTTTGTCGTAAAGTTGTGTTGAATTCAATTATTTAATGAACAGTTTTATGGATTACATTAATAAAGTTGTCTAAAGTTGTCAAACGAGGAAACACTTATATATTAGTTGAAGACAAACCATCCATACATTAGACTTACTCCGAGATTAGTGACTTCTCAGAGTATGTGTCTGTTTAGCTGTTGTATGACTTGTGCTCTTCAGCTCAGACACTGTAAGCACGTGTAGAGTATAGTTATGTCGTATTAATGTAAGTGAACCACAATAACAGCGCTTCACGTTGTCATACAAGTGTCAAAATGTCAATTCCGCTTCCGAACAGACAGACAGACATTTTTATGACAGAACTTTGGATCACAAGAGTTGAGTCAGTATAGAGAGAGAGGACAGTTGTCAGATACGAGTATCCAATAATTCACTCGTAAGGACGTATGTATGTGTGCGCTCCGCCAACTCAACACTACTGTGCATTAGATACCGGGTTAGTCATCAGATTAGTCGCCACATCCTCTAAACTAGTTCTACAAAAGAGTTGCAACAGCTCTACAACAGCCCCCATCCCTTTGAGCGGCTTTTGCACAGACAAGAGCACAGGCATTACAGCACTACCAATTCATTCTATTTAGTTATATATCGACTCATATATATACTGTATATGTATTTATTATATATATCTATACATATATACAATACAACTGTAAAACCGAAACACGAGTGTTGGACACAACACTAATAAGAGGTGGGATTTATGTAAGACTTAGTTTACGACTAATATTTCGATTATAATTCAGGTATTCTTCGCTCTGAAAACTTTTATTTAAAACCGAATCCATTATTGAATGAAATGTTATCTTCCATTGAATTGTGTTCTCAGCTTAAACTCAGGACTGAGTGTATGGCCAGCTCTGGGCGTATAACTGCATATTTTATGCAGAGATCGCATCGATTTTTTACTCGCTAACAGTGATTGATTGCCGACTGGTCTCCGCCTCTTTGCGATGACAAACTTGCACAGAGGAAATTACTTCCATTCACTTCTCTACTCACTTACTGTGCATTTCCTCTCTAAAAGAGCCGAACTCTTCGATCAGAGCTCATGAGGTTTAACCACATCTTTAAATGTGTCGAATAATTGCAGGAAAATGTTAGCCCAACTTAAATGCCATCAAATTATTCTTAGTTTAATGAATAGATTCCAATAATTTACTCAATGTTTTGATTACACAAATGATTGTGTCTTAACTTAAAATATTGCCTCAAATAATGGCTTTACTTTAATTTTACTTAAAATCAATAAAACTTTGAAATTTGTTTTCATTTATTTTTTTAGAAACATTTAAATTGAATATAATTTAATTAAACAACAAAAAAGTGTTTATTTTAGCGAACAGTATTTTCTGTTTTTACTTTTATATCCGATAATTACAGATATTTTTCAAACACAGACATTGAAAACGTAGTACTTTCTATTGATTGATAAGATATCCTGATATTAATCAAAACATTATATGCTTTTAAAAAAAGCATAAAAATTTGCTAAAATATTTAAACCATGATAACTATACATGAGCTACGAGCAAAAAATTTTACATGGTGATTTACAATTTACTTATAGATTAATATTTTATATCTGAATATATAAAATAATTGTTGTCATTTAGTCACATGGGTATTTTGTTATATATATATACTGAATAAACAGACTAAGTATGTATATAGACCAAGCTAAATTCAGATAACTCGTAACATTATTTTAGCAAGTTAAAATCCTTTTTCTGAAATTTATTGCATTCTTTTGTTTAAAATAAGTTAACAATAGAAACTACATATGGTAACTACTACCCTACTCAATCTATAAATAATATCATACATGAATAGGTTTTATATGCTTACGTCACAGAGCATACGCACAAATTTGTCTAAAAAGTGCCTAAATACCCTTGCTTTATCTAAAATTACAGTGAATTAAAAAGAGTAGTAAAAATAAATTAAAAATATTTAAATTACTATTTTCTTAATCATGAAAAGCAAGTCTAACAATAATAGTAAAGCAATAATTTAGCAAATTTCCCAATTTATATCACTTTTTATCATTTCCTTACAAAACATGAAATTTTAATTAAACTTTAAAAACTCAAAATAAGTATCGATTACTCCAATAAATAATAGATTAGTTTTACGATCGAATAAAAAAAGTGCAAAAATCGATTATATCCCTCTTTCCCACCAAATCAATAGATGGGAGGAAATCCTCTAAATTTGTAGACTAAAAGCGAAAGTTTGAATCCTTTGAATCAAACATTTCTGCATTGATTAGTGTATTGTAAGAAAGTTTACTTATTCTTAACTTTTGTTACAGTTTTGTCGTTTGTGGTGACATCTGTTCGCTTATAATCATAACATTATATGCATCGATCCCTCTGTGATCCCTCTCTACCATCAGTTCCCCTCTTTCTGAATGAGAGCCTTGTTTTGTGTCACTTATTGGTGTCGATATATTCTGTTCTTTTTTGGTCTAAAGGCATGTTTTTATTCAATATTTTTTAATGGATACTAAAGTTAGGAAACATTAAACATATGTTTTCATAGTTTGTCAAAATGTTTGACAAGTTTGCATACATTCCCTTCAATATTGTGATTGGGTAACAAAGCCCAGGTGTGACCCATTCATTGACTCAAATCAAGCAAATTCTTTACTGTTTTCGAACTGCTTTTATGACTGAATAGAAAAGAGAATAAAAGTTTTTTTTAAAGTTTGAAACCTGAGGTCTGAGTCGTGAAATGAATGAGATTTTCGGTCAAATAAAGAATAAAAATAATAAAATGATATTTTCGTGAGAATAGGAATGAAAGCAGAAAAACAGTGGTATTGTGTTTTCGCTCGATTACGGATTGGTATCATTAATGTCAGTCCATATAAATCACTTAATTGTGATGTACCCCAAAACCGGCGTTTATGCCACAAACATATGTGCAACCAATGAAAACATCCACTTTTATAATTCACAATTGACTCCATTTTTGCAAATTCTTTCCTCATTTATCTTTAATTCTTATGGTTAACCAAACATAAAGTTAACCAAGCACAACTTTTCCAAATAATGCCTTTCACAGATTATCACATCGTTTGCAAATAATGTACTCCAAATTGCGTTCAATCGATTCGAGTTTAATAATTGACCTCAAATTTATTGATATAATTGATTTAAAATGGTTTAAATGAATAATTATAATATTACCTTGATATTTTCTATATTATTAATATCAAAACTTATGGCATCTTTTGGTTATTTGAGGAAAGTTTTTAAAAAGAAAAAAAAGATATCTTAGAAACGATTCAACTTTAGTCAGACAGAGGACAGCATTACTTTAAGAAACTTGACTCAAGACAAAAATATGCCTTCACTTAAAGATCTATAAAAAACTAAACTCATAATACATTTTATAAAATGTTTGCTTAAATAAAAATTAATTTAAGAGAAGAATTTAACAAACTATTAATCCCTAAAAATATGGTAGCAATTGAACATGAACAATTTATCAATTGATAAAAATAAAATTTAGTGAAAGTATTTGACTTTCAGTAAATTTAAAATTTTTTATAAAAAGTTTTTTTTGTATAATTGAAAAGTCTTGAAGTGAGTGAACGCTTAAAAATCATTAGATTTTTTTTTATTTAAATAAAATGTTCATTAAATTCATTAAATATATATTTTTTATTACAAGAATTTCAAAGTATTCTAGAATTTGAGTGCATTAATGACTTGAAAATCCTTCTGATAATTATGACATAAAGCCATTAGTGTTAATACAATGTTTGGTAATTTAGTTTTCTTGTGATTTGATGTCAAACATTTTCAAATATTTTTTATGCCGTTCTATGAATTGACAAAAACTAATGTATTTTTTATGCAATTATTGAACTCTAGTTATGTACAGAAATAAGTACTCCTTTTGTACGCCTAAAATGAGTAGTTCTTTGTGTAAATTTCAAAAATAGTCGTAAAGTCATATAAGAGACATCACATTTATGGATAACAATGGAAATGACTGCAAATGACCACATCCTGGATGTGAAGGCAGTATATATTAATTTGATTGCATTAAAGTATTTTAACTTCAGAATAGTTATACTCATGTTTTGGCTCATTTGTCAACATATTGTACACAAGTATATACAGTATATACAATATATACAGAATATACAGTTGTATAAATGGCTGACGAGAGCACCGATACTATTATCTGTTCAAATGCTTATTCTCTAATTTGATGGCAAACTACGCCCCCAGACATTAGTCCAAACATTTGCTTAAATTAAACTTTGAAACAGAATATAAACTAAAAATTAGTGATAAAAAGAAAGACTAAGTTTTCTAAACCGACGCCCACTTAAGTGATGCAATTCTTAACCATAAACTCAAAAATAAAATTCAAGACATTTTCAATAAGTTTTTTGGCACTAATGTTAGCTCAGAATATGATGTTCTGGTGATAAGTCATTTGAATGAATAAGTTTTGTTGTGATGTGTTGTAGACTCGATGCCAGACACGAGCGACTCATTGTTGTCGGTTTCAACAAAATTATTGGTAATTCTTCTTATTGTGCTTTACTTGAGTTTAAATTAGAGCTGAGCTCTGGCACAGCACAAGAAAATGAATATTTCCGCTATCAGTCCATGCATTTATTGTGCGTTATCGCCAAAATCATAGCACAGGCCCTTTGAAAGGGGAATAGAGACCATGAGTTGGTGCAGCCCTCGGGTCACGAATAGAATAAAATAATTAGAGATATGTTTCAAACAAATTACAATTTTCTAAACCATTATAAAAGTGCTCTTTTTTTATTCGGAGCCGTTTGTCTATCATTAGAACCGGTGCAAAATCAGTGCCAACAGAAATGACCGCCTTTTCAATGAATTTTACACCACAACAATACCTGAGCTCACTATTAGTCAATGGATCGATACAACAAACAATAGAAAGCAGAGAAACTGAGATCAACACTACTTGTAATCATAGAATACCTGCACTGTTGCCAAAAATGATGATATGTATAGATATGGGGCGCACCGGCGCGCGTACTCTAGACTTCTTTCTACTCTATTATCGTGTTATACATTATTTCTGTAACTGATATTTGATTGAACGGAACACTCATTTCGTTGATATTTTCTTTTATGTCTGAAAAAAGAGAACTAATTCTTAGTTTATTTCAGTGTTTGTTTGGCTAACAATGAATTCAAAACCGAATCAATCCTTTCTTCGACTCTTCCTCAGATGATATGGTATTTCCCAGAGAAGAGCTTTAGAAGGAAATTGCAGTCTTCCTAAACAAACATACGATGCGTGCAATCGATTGTATTTAAAGAGAATTTTGAGTTCGAAAAATGAGACTTTTGTCGATCGAATTTCCTGATCCAAAGTCATCAACTCTTATATAACATTATATATACTGTTATCCGACCGACAATTGTTTGAATAGAAGTTGAATTGAGTTGAATTGAGTTGAATTCATTATTATCTACAAAAAGCTATTATTCTCAAAGATTAGAGTAAACTGTGATTCGCCTCCAAATATAAACTGATTATTATATAACATATTTATATCACATCATTAAATGTCAGAAATAGTTTTGAATGAATGAATTATTTGATTACCGAATGGAAAATTCATAGATTTGGGAAATACGCGTCAATGCACTCATATTGACTGCGGTTTTAACTCAAATCAAAATAAAATATCATCGAATAAATTAACGAAAATGGGAATCAAATTTGCAAATTATTCTAAACATAAATACATGTCTTTCAATCTTAAACTACTTTAGATTATATTAAAAGTAAATAAGAAGTACTCGAGTTATGTTTCATAAGTGCGCTATACTTGTGCCCAACTCTCACACATTTTCACTCATATATTAGAAGTGAACACAAGTTTTGATTATAAATATTATGGCATCAAAATTGTTGGCAATATTTAGGCCTTAATTTTATCTAAACGTCTGTTTTCAATAAATAGAAGAGAGAG